>VDFB02260344.1:0-43845 GCA_007258455.2 Sequoia sempervirens | reverse complement strand
GAAATGATGGTAACCAAATAGAAGTGGAGGTGTAATTAAAGGGAAGTGGAGTTAACTCCACAGGGGAAATTGGATTTATTTTAGGGGCAATTGGTTTTATTTCTCTCAGAAGAAAATAAACTAATTATTATTTTCTATTTTTACCGTGAAAGCTTGGAGGTTTTTGAGAAGCTTTTATTTCCTTTTTTTGATTTTTTTTGGAATTATTGTCATTGATTTTGTTGCATAGGATTCTTGTTCTTGAAATTTTTATTCTCATTTCGAGGAAATTCCTCTCAAGAGGGTTGTGAAATATTATTGTGGTGTCAGAGTTGAAGGGTTTGAAGCTAGGATTGAAGCTTTGAAAGAGTTTTGAGCTATAGCTAGAGATTTGACCCGACAATACTTTCAACTTAGAGATTTATATCTACCCAGGTTCCTCTATTCCTTAAATCATTCCTTGGTGAAGTTTGTTTGAAGCAATTCATTAATAGATTCATGATTGATATCCTTGAATTTAGCTTTGTATGTTCTTGTTTGCATTCGTCCCTAGTATTGTGCTTGAATCAATTGTTCTAGTAGGAAATTTCCCTTGTCATAATTTTGCTTTAATGTTATTTGTAACTGGCATTGAGTCTGACCCTTGAATTAATTAATTTCATCTTTGTAAATAATCCCTTCCCTTTTAATTGGCTCTATTCTCTCCCTCTTGGAAAACTGAAGCTCTTCCTATGTCATCGGTTTAGCCCCCTCTTCCCTTTGGAATCCTTCTCTTTCTATATATCATTGTGAGATTTAATCATCTGTATCACAGGATTTATGTGCTTTGAATCTTTAATACAATATTGGACTATATTTGGCATTAAGTCGATTCTTGGAACATTAAATTTATTTATTTTAAGAATATTTCCCCCATCTTCTAGGCCTGTAATGTTCTTGTTGGTGATTATACGAAATGGAACCATGATGCCATAGATGGTATCAAAACAACAACAATTATTTCTTTTAGTATATATGCCTTGCAACCATGCTTCACATAGTTCACTCTTTCTTTTGTGATGTCATCTGAGCTGGAGATACCATCACTGCTCATCTTGAGTCTTATCTTAACTGCCATTTGTAAGTTACCTGGGAGGCCAAGTGCTCTGCGAGTAATATCATTTGGTTGCAATGGAAGCCTATGCTTGGCACATCAAAATATTAAGAGAATATAAGAAGGCCTTTCTGCTTTCCACTGCGGATTTCCTTATTGAATCTATTGTTTAGTTAATCATAACCTCTAGCTCTAAAAATGATAACTCCACTCTATAGACCAATTTATTAAATCTTATCTCCAATTTAAGAATCAATATCTCAAGACCTGATCTCCAGTTGATCGCTTGAGTACCTTGATCCATTTCCAGTTTTCTTAAGCACTTAATATTTTGGATCCATTCCTCTGAGAATGGCTTGATAGTCATGGCCTCTCTATGGTTTACATTCCTTATATCATATTTAACTCCTTGTTAGCTTCATAATGAAGTTTCACCATTTATTCTCTATATCTCATGGCCTGATAGATTTGTTAATCTGCATGCTAACCTGGAAAATGCACATCATTCATAAGCTTGTACCTATGTTTCACTTGAAGTTGATCTAATTGTATCTATATATATATACACACATATATACGTTTATAATTTTTGAGCTTTGTCTCTTTTGTTCGATATGCATAATGTAGATACTCAAATTTTTCCTCATAATCATCACGATATTCGTCTATTGATTAAATAGATATTATTATTTACTTAATCAATTCATTCAATACTTTCTTCTATTCAAGCATTTCATCAAATCATTAGACCATTAAAATATTAAATAGGCCATCAAAATATTAAGAATTCATATTCGATCATAAACCATTTGCATCAACATGTTCATATTTCACTAAATAATTAAATCATTAAAATCAAATCATAATAATCCATATTAAATCATTATTAACCATCTTCATTCACATTTAAAATCCATTTACCATGCATTCATCTCTCCTCTTTATCATTTCCACTCACATGCATTTCATTTAATTACATAATGTAGGATTTTTAAATTTCCCTCTTGCAAATCTTTAATCCCACATTTCCCTCTCAAACACATCTCCATCCTCAAATACCTCTATTTAAATGAGATTCCTCTCTCATTTTCAGCCCCACAAATTTGCATATTCATATTATCTTTATATCTTGGATTGCATTTTCCCATTCACCATGGCCACTTTACAGCATTTTTGTGCTCACAAAATCTAAGAGCAAATGTATAAAAAAAGATCTTGGTGATAGGGAGATAATGGAGAGTGATTTCATTTAAAAGAATTTCCATAGTTTAGAAGTTTTTTTTTTGCTTTTTTTTTTCAATTGGAATGGCTCCATTGAAGTGAGTATGAAATGGTAATTCTTATGCCATAGAATCCTCCATTTTTTAGCTCTCACACATAAGAGTGTAGTGTTTAAGGCATTCTTTTATTTATATCTCTCTTGTGTGATATAATTTAGCAATCTATGAATTTAGATTTTTTTATTGGAATATATATAATGATATAATATATATACATTTCGTAGGTGAGTATTGAAAAAATATTATTTATAGAAAATTACTTATAAAAGAAAATGATTTTTAAATAGATAAAAAAAATTTATTTGTGAATAGAAAAGAGATTGAATAATAAAAGAATAAAAAATTGGAGATTTTCATCTAGATTCCTATTAAGAAATGAATGGCTTAACTTAATTCTTGTTTTATGTCATTTCTACTTAGTTAGGTTAAGGAAACTACTTTCCAGTATCATTAAGGATATGAGTGAATGTTAATAAAATAGTAGTTGATTTTTATTGTAAAAAGGGTTACTAATAGTTATTCATTACCATGAAATAGATTTATGAACCCTTTCTCCTATTGTTGATGTTGTTCATGTACCAATGTGTGAATGAGTGTATTAATATTATCTTGAAATTTGATTGTTGTATTTAATCTTGTGAAGTGAGTCTTAGAGTTTTCCAGAGGCCGGGATGATTTTCCCTCTTGTTGGAAAATGGATTTATTTGTTAAATTTGGTATTGAGGATGAGGATATTAGGAGACTTTCAAAGGCTAGGAAGACCTATCATCTTGATGGAAACATTGATCATTTTGATAATGGGGGATTTTATTTTGATTGTGAATATGAGGACCATTTACCTTGCTCTTTTAATTTTCCCTTATGATCAAGGTCTCATGGGATTTTTGAGTGGGATTTGATATTGGCTCACCTTGTTACTTTATTTTAGTTTTTCTTTAACCTTGAGTATGTGCAAGTGGTGTTAATTTATGTTTCTCTGGTTGACTATTGTTAGTAGGGGAGTGGCTTCCAATGGGGGCCAACACACAAAGGGGCGCCTAGATAACCCATGTGGAAGTTTTGTAACAAGTGATAACATTAAAATAAATTAGGGGGAAAAGGGTAGTTCTAACATTAAACAAGATAAGTTCTACCTCTCTCAGCCTCAAGTGCTCGTTTAGGCTTGAGGTGAGTTAGGAAGGCCTAAAATGGCATAATTGACTACTTCATCTCCACGAGAAGTAAGTTGATTCTACATAAGTTGGCATGAGGGGAAGGAGTTCAGTAGAGGCTACCAAGATAACCCAGGATGGGGATTGAGGCCTAGGAATTGAACTACTTGCATAACCTATGTCCAATTATGTGATGGCACTTCCCCTATGACAACCATGAGTACCTATGTGCCTCTAGAAGTATGTTCATGGAAGTTGTTGTTCTTGTTGATGTGTTCATCTTGTGTCGTGAGTTTTTTCAACCTTGTGATATCTAGTCCTTGACTATCAGTTGGTGGGGCCCTTCGTTACCTCCTAGCATGAGGGGTGAACCTTTAGGTTCACGTGGTTGGGTGGAACGTGTTACATTCTCCATTGGGTTCTCCTTATATTCATGATGTGGAAATTCATCTCATCCATTGTCTTTATCATAACATCTACTATTGGAAGGTTGTTTATTGCACTTGTAAATTTATTGTAACTTTATCATGTTTCATGTATCCTATGTGGTGCATTCCTCACTTGTATCGAGGAAGTGTGATTGTACTTGTTGAAATTGAAACACAAAGTTGATGTATCTCATGAATGTAAAGAATTATGTAATCAGTAACATTGTACTTGTTAATTGAAATGGGAGTAATCAATTATTCTTCTATGTTATATAATGGATTTTTCTCATGGTTCATATGTTCATTTGTGATGAATAAATGTTATGCTTAATGATGATTTGTGTTTAATTGTTAATAAGTTATTTGGTTTTGTAATTTTGGATAATGGAAAATAAGTAATGTAGTCGTGTACCCTAGGGGACTTAGGGAAATAATTAAAGTTATGTTCAATTTTACTGTGCAACATTGTACTTAGAAAAAAAAAGTTGTGCATTTTTAGTTGTTCAGGCTTTCTCCTCTAGGTTTCTCGGCATGGCATTACACATGGTATCGGAGCCCAGGTTTAAACATTGGGTGCTCTAGGTATGTCAATTGGCCCATTAAGTTGTCTTAGATGTAAAGTTTGAAGTTTAAGTTTCCCTAATTTGACCTCATCTAATACCCTAAACTTGTCTCTGTAGTATCATCCCTAGGAGATGAGGTAGAGGTCGAGGGTGAGGTAGAGGTCGTGGGTCCAATCACCAGGATTCACCTCCATAGATTTCTCATGAGTTAGATTGTGAGGAGCATCAGAGTTCACAGTACAACCAGGGTGGTGCAGGGAAGAATCAGGGTCATCTTGGCATAGAGGGCACATAGTTGTGCCAATTATTAGAGGAGGTTCTTGCCCAGCTTGGTTTGAGGCAGGAAGGAGAGTAGTTAGTAATTCAGGAGAGAGAGAGATCTCCTAGGAGGAGGGAGTTATTTTTTTAGTAGGATGTCATTTTAGCTAGTCACATAAGGGACCTACTTCGAGTATGTCCTCCAACATTTGATGGGTCAGGAAGTGGACTAGAGGTAGAGACCTAGCTTATCGATCTAAATCAATTTTTTTCTATGCACCCTTATGGAAGCAATACCAAGGTCAGATGAGACATTATGCATCTCTGAGGGTTTGATTCCATGTGGTGGCATCTTGAGGAGTAGTAGCTCCATATGGATATAGACTCAGTTTCTTTGGGAGATGTTTCTTGAGTGATTTAGGGCCCGATTATTGTCTAACTATTGGTGACAAGGCCGAGTAGATGAGTTTCATGAGTTGAGACAGTTGGCAATGTCAGTGGAACAATCTGAGCAAAAAATCTATGAACTTAAGTAGTATAATGACATTGGAGATGACAAGGGCATGCTAGTACAATATTTCATCAGGGGCTTAAATGCCCGCATTAGTGGTGGAGTTTAGGTGTTTGAGTTGAAGAACATGGAGGTAATCATGGAAAAAGATCAGATTGTTGAGGAGAATCTAGCTATGGCCTTGGGTAGGAAGACAAGAGTTTAGATTGACAGTGCACCCCCAGTAGGGCTCAGTTCATGAGGTGGTCAGTCTTAGTTAGCAAGACCATCTAGGAGTTAGCAAGCACCCTCTAAGGGTGGTCAACTATAGCAACAACAACCCTCATAGTCTAAACATAAGAATTCTCAATCTCGTCAAGATGATAGGTATCAAACTAGGAGAGATCATAGTGGGTAGCAAGCTAAACATAATTGTTTTGAGCAACCAACACAGAGTTGTTAGTCTGTAATTAGTGGAGGTGGTTTTCTACAGTCTAGTGCACCTCTAGGTGATAGAGGATTCAATAGAGGTACAAGATGTTTCGCATGTGGTCAGTAGGGTCACATTTCTTAACAGTGTCCTCAGAAGGGAACTTCTAGATTTAGTCAGAGACCGGTAGCTTCCTAGCTGATAGTAGGTGACACACATAGATCACATAGGGTGTTTTTCATGGTGGATAACCACCATGCCAAGCACCAGGGTGCAGTTGGAGAGGCATCTGGTAGAGGATAGGCATAATTCTTTGGAAACAGTGCACATCTTGCAGCGTTGGGAGTTGACCCTCGGGGAGCGAGTCCACCAGGATCCTAGTGTTGAGTTCTTTGTCTCTTGGGAGGATGTATCCTAGATTTGTGTGTGTATGTGTGTTTCCTATTTTGTTTGCAGTCTTCTAGGAGTAAGCCTAATCCTAGGGGGAGGATGTGATGCCCCCTTAGTTTGCTTTGTTTAGATAGCTTCTTAGATATGCATCTAGGCTTTATGATGTTGTTTGTTAGACCTTATGTTACTACCTATTAGACATTATGACTTTGTGAGATACTATTCAGACATGGTGATATTTTGATTAATAGATGTTGAGACTATTTGATAATATTATGATGCTTAGTTTAGTGATATTGATGACATTATGATGTTAGTTCAATGATAATGTTATTTTTGATGTTTGTATTTCTATCATGTTTAGTAGATTAGTTGATTACTTGTTGAGTATCATGGATGTGATGATGTTATGCATGATTTGATGTATGAGCTATCATGTTGTGATATTAGTATTATGTTTCGGTGATGGGGACAATGTCACATCACTCAGTTGCGAGTGTGTTGCGACTCTGTGATTTCCCCACCACGGTGTGACTGATTATTTCCTTATTCAAATGCTCGACACTTTGATTCACTGTAGGCTACAAGTACAGGGCATCGACTCCACCAGTCTATTAGGTCTAATCATTTCAGAGCCCAATGGAGTTGTTGACTTGAGGTACACTGGGTCCCCCACTTTGAGGGCCATCTTCCTTCTCAAGGATGAATCTTTGTTACCACACCTCGTTAGTAAGTCTATTGGTATCGTTTCATTTACATGTGGTCATTTAACCTTCATCATGCTTTCGATTGATGTGTGTTGACTTATTTTGGAGTCGCTCCTGAGTCTTGTGCTTGGTTTAATTGTTTCATTTTATTTTGAATGTCAAGTTGGAAGGCTTGGTTATGAAAATTAAATTTTAATTAAATTAAAGGATTAAAGTAAATCTGTTATGGAATTAAATTATATTAAGTTAAGAATTAATTCTTAAAATAGAATATTTAAATTATATATATATATACTAATATGTATGTATAAATAAATTATATAAGGAATTTAATATAATAAGTTAATGAAATAAAGGCATATTGTGTGCCAAGTTAGTGAAAGGTTAATTAAATAAATTTTGAAATGGAAAAACTCTCAGAAATGATGGTAACCAAATAGTAGTGGAGGTGTACAATTAAACCTAGAAGTGGAGTTAATTCCATAGGGGCAATTGGTTTTATTGCTTTTGGAAGAAAAGAAACTAATTCTTGTTTTTTGTTTTTTATCGTGAAATATTGGAGGCATTCGAGAATCTTTTCTTTGTTTTTTCTAGTAATTTTATGGAATTATTGTCATTGATGTTGTTGCACAGGATTCTTGTTCTTGAAACTTTTATTCTCATTTCGAGGAAAGTCCTTTGGAGAGGGTAGTGGAGAAATAATTCTGAAATTTGTTCTTGGAGGGTTGTGAAATCTTACTGTGGTGTCAGAGTTGAAGGGCTTAAAGCTTTGAAAGAGTTTCAAGCTACAATTGGAGATTTGTCCTGGAAATAATTTCAGCTCAGAGATTTGTATCTACCCAGGTTCCTTTGTTCTTTAAATCATTCCTCTGTTAAGTTTATTTGAAGTAATTCATTAATAGATTCATGATTGATATCTTGGAATTTATCTTTGTATGTTCTTGTTTGCATTCATGCCTAGTATTGTGCTTGAATCAATTGTTCTAGTAGGAAATTTCCCTTGTCATAATTTTTCTTTAATGTTATTTGCAATTGGCGTTGAGTCTGAATCTTGAATTAATGAATTTCATCTTTTTAAAGAATTCCTTCCCTTTTAATTGGCTTTGTTCTCTTCCTCTTGGAAAACTAAAGCTCTTCCTGTGTCATCAGTAAAGCCCCGTTTGCCCTTTGGAATCCTTCTCATTTTGTATATCGTTGTGAGATTCAATCATTTGTATCATAGGATTTATGTGCTTTGAATCTTTAATACAATATTGGACTATATTTGGCATTAAGCCAATTCCTAGAACATTAAATTTATTTTCTTTTAAGAATATTTCCCCCATCTTGTAGGCTTTTAAAGTTATTTTTGGTGACTATACGAAATGGAACCATGATGCCATAGACGGTATTAGAACAACAACAATTATTTCTTTTAGTATCTATGCCCTACAACCATGCTTCACACAGTTCCCTCTTTCTTCTATGATGTTGTCCAGTCTGGAGATATCATTTCTACTCTTCTCAAGTCTTATCCTAACTATCATTTGTAAGTTACCTAGGAGACCAAGTGCTCCGCGAGTAATCTTGGAACGTCGAAATATTAAGAGAATATAAGAAGGCCTTTCTACTTTCCACCATAGGTTTCTTTATTGAATCTATTATTTAGTTAATCATAACCTCTAGCTCTAAAAGTGATAACTCTAGTCTATAGACTGGTTTTTTAAATCTTATTTCCATGATATCTTTGATCTTATAGACCAGTTTAAGAATCAATATCTTGACATGATCTCCAGTTGATGGTGAGTACCTTGATCCATTTCCATTTTTCTTAAGCACTTAATATTTTGGATCGATTCCTCTGGGAATGGCTCAATAGTTGTGGCCTCTCTGTGGTTTACATTCTTAATGTTGTATTTAACTCCCTATTAGCTTCGTAATGAAGTTTCACTCATTTATTCTATGTATCTCACGGGCTGATAGACTTTTTAATCTACATGCTAACCAGGTGAATGCATGTCTTCCATAAGCTTGTACCTATGTTTTGCTTGAAGTCGATCCAACTATATATATACACATTTTATATAATGTTTGATCCTTGTCTCTTTTGTTTGATATGCATAAGTGTGTACTCTTTAAGGAATTCTTGTATTTATATCTCTCTTATGTGATATAATTCAACGATCTATGAATTTAGATTTGTTGATTGGAATATATATAAATATATAATATATATACATTCCATAGGCAAGTATTGCAAGAATATTATTTATAGAAAATTACTTATAAAAGAAAATGAGTTTTAAATAGATAATTTTTATTTTTTATTTGTTAAGAGAAAGGAGATTGAATAATAAAGGAATTTAAAATTGGAGATTTTCATCTAGATTCCTATTAAGAAAGGAATGGCTTAAGTTAATTCTTTTTTTAAGTCATTTCTACTTAGGTAGGTTAAGGAAACTACTTTCCAGTATCATTAAGGAGATGAGTGAATGTTAATAAAATAGTAGTTGATTTGTATTATAAAAAAGGTTAATAGTTATTCCCTACCATGAAATAGATTTATGATCCTTTTCTCCTGTTGTTGATGTTGTTCATGTACCAATGTGTGAATGAGTGTATTGTTATTATCTTGAAATTTGATCATTGTATCTAATCTTGCGAAGTGAGTCTTAGAGTTTTCTAGAGGCCAGGATGGTTTTCCCTCTTGTTGAAAAATGGATTTATTTGTTAAATTTGGTATTGGGGATGAGGATATTAGGAGACTTCCAAAGGCTAGGAAGACTTGTCATCTTGAAGGAAACATTGATCTTTTTGATAATGGGAGATTTTATTTTGATTGTGAATATGAGGACTATTTACCTTGCTCTTTTAATTTTTCCTTGTGATTTGTCTCATGGGATTTGTGAGTGGGATGAGATATTGGATCGCCTTGTGAATTGCTTTGAGTTTTGCTTGAACCTTGAGTATGTGCAAGTGGTGTTAATTTCTATTTCTTTGGTTGATTGTTGTCAATAGGAGAGTGGCTTCCAATGGAGGCTGGAACACAAAGGGGAGCCTGGATAACCCATGTGAAAGTTTTATAACAAGTGATAACATTAAAATAAATTAGAGGGAAAAGGGTAGTTCTAACATTAAACAAGATAAGTTGTACCTCGCTCAGCCTCAAGTGCTCGTTTAGGCTTGAGGTGAGTCAAGAAGGCCTAGAATGGCATAATCGACTACTTGATCTCCACGAAAAGTAGGTCAATTCCACATAAGTTGGCATGAGGGGCTGGAGTTCAGTAGAGGCTACTAGGATAACCAAGGATGGGGGTCGGGGCCTAGGAAGAACCACCTAGATAACTTATGTTCGAATATGTGATGACACTTCCCTTATGACAATGATGAGTTTATGTACTTGTTATTTTACCTTGAGTACCTATGTGCCTCTAGAAGTATGTTCATGGAAGTTGTTGTTCTTGTTGATGTGTCTATCTTGTGTTGTGACTTTTATCAACCTTGTGATATCTAGTCCTTGACTATTAGTTGGTGGGGCCCTTTGTTACCTCCTAGCACAGGGGTGAACCTTTGGATTCATGTGGTTGGGTGGAACGTGTTACATTCTCCATTGGGTTCCCCTTATGTTTGTGATGTGGTGATTCATTTGATCCATTTTCTTCAACATAACATCCACTCTTGGAAGGTTGATTATTCTACTTGTAAATATATTGTAACTCTATCATGTTTCATGTATCCTATGCGGTGCACTCCTCACTTATATCAACGAAGTGTGATTGTACTTGTTGAAATTGAAACACTGAGTTGATGTATCTCATGAATGTAAAGAATTATGTAATCAGTGACATTGTACTTGCTAATTGAAATGGGAGTAATCGAATATTCTTCTATGTTATATAATGGATGTTTCTCAAGGAACTCATATGTTCATTTGTGATGAATAAATATTATGCTTAATGATGATTTGTGTTTAATTGTTAATAAGTTATTTGGTTTTGTGATTTTGGATAATAGAAAATAAGTAATGTAGTCATGTACCCTAGGGGACTTAGGGAAATAATTAAAGTTATGTTGAATTTTATTGCGCAACATTGTACTTAGAACAAAAAAATTTGTCCATTTTCAGTTGTTTAGGCTTTGTCCTCTAGGGTTCTTAGCAGGGCATTACAAACTCATTTGAGATCCTTTTACCATGTTTTTTTTTTCAATCCCTTGATTAGACAATAAATCTACTACCCTATTTCCCTTCCCATATGTATGTTTGACAACTTGTACCCAAGTTTCCTGCATTAGTACCTTAATGAGATTAATTTAGTTTGGAGACTCCAAACCCCAATTTTGCCACTTGCAATTGAATTTGTGCATAGTGTGCAGTTTCATTCCAATTATATGTTCCTTAGTCCTTTTTGTTTAAATAATAAATTAATCCTTGTAGTATTCCTTCTATCTCAGTTGTGTTGTTGGTCATGTGACCTGGTAACTTAATTGATACTACTGCTTCTAGGTTGCCTTCCCTATTGTGGATTATGCAACCAACTCCTTACTTACCTGAAGTTCCCTTAAATTACCCATCAATTTTACCTCAATTTTAGTTTCCCTTATTTGGGAGGCTCCCATTTAGTATTCTTTCTTTTGTCTTTTGAGATTAGATCCAATTGGAAGAAAGGTGGGATTTTAAGGATTTCCATTTTTTCAGTAATTCATTATCCTAGATTGTGAACTTTGATTTCTAAATTGTACTTTGATATGGTTATTTATAAATTTAGCTAAGTTGTTTTCAGTCATGTTCCAGACCTCTTTTTCTTCCTTATACTTATTCTAAAAGATTCTCCTATTACATTCCTTCCATTTATTCCAAATTAGTATAGAGGGGGTCATTTTCCATATTTGACTGCAAAAGGCCCCCTTTTTGTGGGTGGGCCAACTTGTAAAGAAATTTTTTAGTTTGTTGTTTCTTTGGTTTGCCCAATCCAATTTATTTTACAGCCATCCCCACCCTTGAACAACAAAGGGGTAGTTTAAGAGTAGGTGGTCCACACTTTCAAAGTCGTTCTTGCACATCACACACCAATAATAATAAAAACACTATAACATACAATGATTAGCACATAAGAAATAAAGACTATGAATTGTTATTTAAATGCTGAAAAAAGACTTAGGCCACACATATTTATAGTACATAGATAAACTAAAAGGATATTGACTTTTAAATTTGTTGAGTGTTTGAAATCAGTGCTATTTATGAGGGAATAACCAAGTGTTGCTAGCGCATGAAATAAAGAATGAAGCACTTAGGGAATAGTCATAAACTCAAGATGCAACAACAAGTTTAGCACATAAATGACAGTGCTATAGTCATTCAATATGTACATCGAAAAACTTGCAAATACAACACATTATATATGAAGACTCAATCAAAAGTAAAAGAGATATTTGAAAGAGCATTTAAATGTTGACTAGGTCTTAGTACAACAAGAACCAAAATGCATGATGGAAGGTTTTAGGTGGCACCAAAATATGAAAACTATATTGCAAATAGAAGTCTAAATTGCTAAGTGTTGTCCAACGATGGAGAACCAAGTAAAATGTGGAATAATTCATGTTAAAGTTGGCATAAATTTGGAGTCAACCTGTTTATATTTCATCTTGCATTTTTGAAATGAATTCTTACTATCTCTATTTCAGTTGATCTGCTGCTCTATTTTGATGAGTAATTATTTTAAATGTTACCACCAATTGGAATTAGTTGTTGAGTTGAACCTTATTGTTGAGAAGTGGCATTTAACATAGCTTATTTATAGCCAACTAAGTCTCACATTTTTGTATAAATAGGGGAGGAGATTTCTTCATTTGGACATATTATTCACTTGCATTTTGGTTCCTTTCTCTGAATTATTCGTATTTTGAGCTAAGACCTTAATTGTGAGGAGAGTTTTGAGAGTTATTAAGAGAAATTCCTAAGAGTGGAATTGGAGAATTTAAGAAGAGTTGGTAAGTTGTTCTTGGAAGGATTGAGCATGGGAACCAATGTGTTCCAACTGGAATTAAGCTTTAAATAGACATGTAGTTTCTACACTTATGTTTTTATGTTTTTCAAAAAGATTGAGTGACTTTGATTACTTTCTTGGAAAAATGTGTAATTTTTATCTTTAGATGATGATTGTCTTCTTTGGATGTGCGGGTATGTGCAAGATCATGATCGGCCAAAAAGTGGTGATATGATGGGTATGTGTAGGGTATGTGGTTGACGACTTTTTTTTTACCCAAAATTGATGAAACAAAAAGGGTTTTTAAAGGAGATTCTCAGCTTTCCACTAATATAAATTATTCTTTACTTTAAATTTAATAAATAGTTATTATTCATTTTCTATTTGAGTTACGACTAAAGTCCTAATTGATAGGCTGATTGAAAAACATCTATAGCTTTCAAATGATATCACATTTTTTGAATCTAAAACATGTGTCACATTCTTTGCTTTGCATACTATAAGATTAAATAGAGAAAAAATTAATTTCATGAAGTTTTGACAAAGTTAAGGTGGTAAGACGTACACGTTTTTATATTTTTTAAAAGTTGTAATAAAAAAATCATAATTAATTATTTACTTGGAAAAAAATTACAAAAAAATATGCATCACATTGGGACATGAGTTATCTACTTATATATAAAATATTATGAAAAAATATTGTCATTTTATTGTGGTTAGGGTGGTCAGACAGGCAGCTACTTCTTATTTTTTCCTTGAAATTTAAGTACTATTGCATTGAAATTTCAAATTTTCACCAAATAGATTTATTTATTTTTTAAATAAACCTAGTATTTTAGAAACTACATTCAATTTTATATAGATTATATTCTTACATATTTTTGAAATAATATAAATAGCTTATTCAAATTTTTACGTCAAGTTCCACTCTGATTTTTCTAAATTTTTTGCCACTTAAGGGCCTATTTTTTCCATGATGATCCTGCACATACGGTCTGTGTGTAATGGGTTCATGAAAAATATAGATAGGAGTAGTATTTACTTGTTTGATATTTCTATATATTTAATGTTATGGAATATGATCCCAAAATAGTATTAAATACTATAACAAAGATAGAGTTTACATATGCAAGGCTTAGTTTAAAGTGTTGAAATATTAAAATTTCTTGAGTTTCTTTGATAAATGTGTCATAAGTACTTGTGTGAGGTAACATGTATTTGATAGCATATTATTCTAGGAAAACCCTAGATGTTAATGAGGTTATCAAGCACAAAAATAATGTTGGTAGGAATACTTGTCATCATGGATAGAAAGAGATGACATGCAAACCATATTGTTAGTCTATACTTGAATGTTCACTTGATTGTTGCTTTACTTGATTATTGATTGGAACCCTAGGTTGAGAATAACTTACATGATCAGTCTGATCATTGATTGTTGATTTCATCCTAGGATTAGGGTAAAATATGGATGAGATTACCTATGTGACTAAGTTGATCACTTGAATTTGTTAATTACTATTGATTGGAGCCATAGGTGGGTATTTCATATTGAGTGAGATTGTTACTTGATTGGTTGTTCTACACTCTTGATGTGAAGTCATTTTATTGATGAAAAATATACTTTTTGAATAGTCTTTTATTGATGTGGTTACACTCTTGAATAGAGTCTTTTATTGTTAATACTATACTTTTGAATAAGTCATTTACTGACATGATTATTCTTTGATTGAGGCCAATTTTTTATGATATTTTATTTTTTAATGTGAATCATTTATTGTTGTGATATTCCTGAATGGAGACTTTTATATATGAATTCTATGATAAGATGAAGCTCATGTAGCTATACCATAGATTAAGAAGTTATTCAAAACATAGAACCATGTGAATTGCCTAGGCATAGTTTATTATAAAGGAAATAGGTTGTTCCTAGGGTCAAAGATTACCTTAAGAAGGGAATTACCTATGCATAGTACATGAATGGTCATTAACTGAATCGAGCTAAGATAGTGGATGAATATAAGACTTTTTATATGAAACTTTGGACAAAATAACTTGTAAGTAGCCATTGTTTACACTATCAAGGTTCACTATGTCCACTATAGATATTCTAGTTTGGGATTTTCATACTCGTAGGTGTAACTACTCTATGATTAGGTTATAGATTGTAGGACACAACAATAAGCTCAGGAAGGATATTTGTTATGGGGTTTTACCAATCAATCTCTTCTTCAAAGGGTAGGGCCATCTTGCCATAGGTGGCAGATGTGCGAGGGTCCACATTTGAGTCTATTGTTGGTGAGAAAGAACTTGAGTGATGCTTCTCCTAATCAGATGGCATACAAGGTTCAAGGATGTTTGCACTAGTATTGGGGGCAACTAGAATGTATGCACCAAGGAATAGGGACATCTAGAATGTATGCACCAATGTAGCGACATCAAGACCAATTTGTGTATCTATTTCTTATGAAGCTCAATTGAGCTATGTATGTTCTCTTATATCCATTTTTATGGAGGTTGTAATAAAAGAGATGTTATCTTGAGATTTTATATATGTCATTGGAAATATTGTAATATTCAATTATAAATGCAAATGAAAAGTTTGGAATATGTGTTTTTTCAAATGTGCATATAATCTTTGAATTACAAGAAAAAAATTATTGCTATGTGATGGCATTGTGAATTATTCACTTGTGGTTAAAACATTGGTAATTATTTTGAGTAGAACAATGGGGTTGTTACAAACCAATCAAAAGAATTATACTCTAGATTTTGAAAGATAATTAATTTTTAATGAACATTGTTAGTTTTTTAATGTTTGTAAGAAGGTAGTTGTAGAGATTAGTAGTTTGATTAGTTAGATTCACTTGAAAATATCATTATATAGTGTAAATAATTCAATGAATATCAACAAGGAGTTTTGGTGTTCCCTTCAAATTATCTCTAAATTTTTTGTGTTGGTCTAAACATCAACATTAAAATTTTGTTTGTAATTGTTTGATACCTTCATATTTTTGGGTTTCATACTTAAGAGTAAATTACTTTATTGAGGGAAAATGCAAAAGGCCCATTTCTAATACTTTTCATGGATGTCAAAATCCTGCAATCTTTATATAATATATTTATTTCATCTGTTGGGAGAATAAGCAAGTAGTGTAAATCCTTTTCAATGGATCTCATGGTGATAAATTCTCACAAATTTTGGTCGCTAATGATATTAGCAAATGTTAAAGTTGAATTTTGAGAATATGAGATATTAAAGTATTTTTAAATACATTAACAAAATATTTCAATATTGAATCTAAAGAATAATTTCAAAGATTATTTTTTTGGAAAGTGAACCATAGATTTTTGGCACCACAAGACTCCCTAATTCTTCTAGGGTTTTTCACCTAAAAGGAGAGAGGTAGGCCAAAAATGCTAAAGGGTTCATTCAAATTATGTTATGTGATGTTATTTAAGCTAAATGAAATGAACTAAATGCAATTAAGTGATCTATATGGATGAATTTGAATGCAAAACTAAAGATTTAAACTATGTTGGAAAACACACTATGATATGCAAAACAAAAAGAGAAAGGTTGAATCAGGGTGCACCTGGGCAAGATTTGAGAAATATGGAATGGTATGAATGCTATCTAAAATTACAAAAAATCAATAGTGGGACTCATTCGCCCAGGGTGGAAAATTAGTCTTGCTTCTAGTGAAATCTGTCGAGAACTAGTTTCTGTCTGTCAAGATCCAGAATCTAGCAAAAACTAGATTTTCAGTCTTAAGGTGGGACTCATTCACCACTAGTGGCGAATCAGTTCTCTCCCAAAATTTTGAGAAATCAAGAGACAACTCTGCAGTACTAGATCTGGAAATGTCTGCTTGTCGAGTTGCTGAAGTCAATTCTACAGAAAATAGACAAAATACCTTCTCCAAGCTTGAATATGATTGATTTGACTTGAAGCACCTATTTGAATTGTTGACCACTTTTCAATCACCTAAATTCTTGTTGAATTTTCATAAAAGGGTTTGCAAACACACATGGAAGAAGGGAAAAATGGTTGAGGGTTAGCAAATAGGGGTTTTCCTTGGTCAAACCCCACTTTGGTAATCAAACCCTTAATGAAATAATGAAATGAAAGAGAATGATAAACAAATAACATGCAAATGCTATCAACTTACCAAACCCTTGTTCATGAAAATATGAAGTTGTGTCAATGGATACTCCAAAATGCTTGAATAATTCTTGATTTGATGTTGCAAGATGCTTGAATGCTTGAATGTGATGTGATATTGAATACTTGAATGAATGGGGGTCAAAATGGATGTAAAAACACTTATTTATTCAATCTTGTGCCTTAGTAGCCCATGAATAGCTCATCACAGGCCGACATCAAGTGATTTTTTAATAAAATCGCATAAGGAATTTTTTTAAAATTGAATTTGGAGCCAAGGGGGACTCATTTGCCACCCATGGCGAATGGGTCCCACCTAAGACTTGGAAATGGGTGTTAGGAATTAAGTCATGTTTAATGTTGTTTGTCGGGTTTACATTTAAAAATGCACTTAACTAAGGCTTATAAGGGCATAAAGGGGTCAAATAAAGCATAAGAAAGGGATAAATAGTGAAGTTATGTTGAGAAAAGCATGAAATCTTATTACAAGACTTTAAAACACTTCAAAATAGTACTTGATAAGTGATGAAACGATGATTTTTATGTGAATAGAGTCTAGAAAAGTGTAGAAATGTTTTACAACACTTCACAACACCTTCACAAGATGTCATTATTTGAATCTTAGTACCTAAATATGCTTGTTCAAGCCATGCTACGACATAAAATCAGAGCAAAATAGACCAAACATCATGAAGTAAAGTCTAAAACACCATGAAAATGGAAAGGGTCCATTTTTCTACGCTGCAGAAAGTAATTAAATTCTCAATTGCTTTCATTTTTCATGGAAGCAACATTTTACCAGGAAATTATTATTTATATTGGAAAAAAATTGCACACTCATCATGATTTACCAAGTTGCTTGCCCAAATTAATGAGTGCAATTTGTCAGTGCCAGTGTAGGGAAATAGTATACTAAACTAGGTTTGATAACTGACTCATCTGACTAGACAAACTAATTTCGTATTATTATGATTGATTCTTTTCTTAAATATTTACTCTTGCTAGTATTTTGCTTGTCAAAAATGTCTCTTGAATTAAAAAATTGGATTAAATTTCTTCATTGTACCATAAATCAAGTAAATGATAATCTATTCATTTTTTAAATTGAAAGGATCTATAATAAGGACATACTAATAGAATGAAACATTAAATATATATATATTCCTTTTCAATAATTTGGGTTGTTACCTAGCCCACGATTTCAAAATTATGTCCATCTAGAAGATAAATAATAAATAAAGATCAGTTGTAAAATTGATATTTATCAAGATAGTTTGCATTTGTTGAAGAAGTAAATATTTCATTTTTTAACTTTCCAACTACATGCATTATGAATACAGACATGAGTATAATAAAAAAGAATAACACAGTCCAAGTAATTTTAAAACGGCATACAAAAATTATTTTCCTTGTAAACTTAAAGTATGCACATGGTTGGTTATCATTATCTTCTATGGATTAACGAATTAGCTTCAACATTTTCATTTCATAGTATATATCTATTAATTCAATCTTTTCATTTTCATAATATATATTATTTTTCTAACTCGCATTACTTCTCTTTACTTAAAGATATAATTGGGAGAGAGAAGTGTAGATAGGGGAATCAGAGGTATGTTTCGTTGCTATCTTTATACTGTACTATTTTTTATTTCTTTGTTAGCTTGCTTCTTATCTTCCTAAGACCTATCGATTGTATTTTCTTGAAAATTTCTATTGAATACTTCACATTAATGTCATTGAAGCACCCTTCAAACTTTGTGAATCTTCCGCACCTGTGCAATAGGAAACCATGGTGTGTCATGATAGAGTTTCCCAACCACAGAATCAATGCCCAATCTCTCAGCTCTCCTTCATTCTATACGATGCCATTTCTCCAGCGAGTTGATGAAAGAAACACAAAAGAGAGATAGAAATAGAAATAATAATAAAAACAAGAGGACAAGAAAAAATGAGGTCAGGAATAGTAGTTTCTAAGATGGTGGCTGCTACTCTCCTCTTCGCATCATACCTTTCTCCTTCCTCTCGCAACCTTGACAGAGCTGAGGAATCGGTAGTACAATAGAAAATATGAAAGAAAAAAAAATTCTTTGTTGTAGCCGCCACTCCATGAGAGAGGTAAGGAGATGAGTTCCTCCATAGTTAGGGCAGATTTTTCTTGGTTTCAATGGGGAGTTTAAGAATTAAGCATAGACGGGTGAGTGAATGCAGTTTGCAGATGAGAAGGCACTAGAAATTAGTAATTACTTTTTTTTTTTTCAAATGTCAGACATAAATCTGTCATCTTTGAATAAAGCGAGTTAACCTATTATTCAAAACTAATATTGGTTGTTATAGCTTTGCAAACACTAGTGCTAAGCCATTCGATACTAGCAATATAACTCTGGCTGATGGTGTGCGTGTTAACCCTAATGAGGATCAACATAAAGCCAATAAGGAATATAATTCTGTCTCTAAAGAAGCATATAGGGGGTTTAGCACAAGTATATAAAATTAATTGATTGATTCATGCTAAGTGCATTCATGTTCCGCTTTTAACCTGATGATCGTTTCTTTCAAGAACAGATGGGAGGGATCTCAAGAAAATGTCTGTCTCTAACTAAAGATCAATATAAAATGGCACTAAACCTTCCCTCTTCAAGCCTTGCCAAATAAAAGAGTAAACCAAAGATCTCTTCCTAGACACAATAATATTTAATGTATGTAATTTTTAGTTAAGAAGTGTCATTGAATGTTTTGCAAGCAACGATTCATCAAATGAATGAATATAGATGTTTCCTTTAGGTCTCTAATCCATAATCATAATTCTCTTTTGGTTTGCATTTAATTTCATGGGTAAATGGCAGCATACAATAATATTTAAATTTTTAATGTATTTAATGTTTAGTTATGTAATTTATTGTATACAATTACTAAGTGCAAGTATATTTAAGTTTTGTAGGAGTGCACGAGGATGGTGGGAAAAGGTGATCATGACATACATTTGTTTGTAAAAATGTCGAGAGATATGTTCTCAAATATATACACAAAATGCTCTTCTAATCCCAAACTAATTATCTAGGGTTAAAGTAACTATTAGGATAAGTGAAACTCTTAGTACCTATTTCCATAATTTTAAATCTGTCATTTAATCTTAACTAACAGATTTGTTTATATGACTAGCTTTGTGTCTTTTAATTACTCAACACATAGCATAGAATCCACTACTCTAAATATGCATAAATTGACATTTAAATTGTTCCTACTTCTGAGCCATTAAAATATAGAACTGAATCTAACCAATAAAAAATACCATTACTTGATATATGTTTATTATTAAGATCTTTCTTTTTCACAATAATCATCAGTTTAATATATGTTAAATTCTTATCCCAACTATTTGAATAAACATATTGGTGGGAATAGTCATAAAGATGTCTATGACCTTCCCTCTTTCATAAATTAAATAACAACAAAATAATAATTTTACAACAATGATTTCACAACCCATGTTCTTGAGAAGAATAATTACTTGTGTTAATTATCCTTCTCATCCCAATTAGGAGCCTTTAAAATATCTATCTCTTTGGAAATAAGACGGGAATCAAATCAGTCCGAAAAGGAATATTTAATAATAACCAAACAAAGATTGGCGGTCGAAAACTTCTCGAGACGATGCCATCGCCAAAAATGGAAGAATTGAATCGCTGTACATATTGAAAAGAGAGCGAAATTTAACACAAGCCCTCGAGAAGCTTATTAGTCAAATTTCAATGTTGTGTTGTCACCAAAATAGAAGCCTTCACTACCTGGCTTTTTCTTCAATTTGGCCCTAGAGAATCCGCTAATGGGATTCGGACTTGATTTCGATGTGACCTCGGGGTTAGAATTCTGTTCCTTAAACTGGACGGACGGCTGTGCTTGATCATTGCAATCGGCGCCCCACTTTTCTCTCTCCTTCACGATCGGGGGCCTCCTAAGTGGAAAGAAACTCTATAAAACGCTTTCATTCTTACCAATATTTCCATCCACATGTACTGGTTGGTCTGAACTTTGAAGCTCTTCTTATACTTTGCTATATTGTCCAGTTGCTGCGCTTTTCATTTTCGTGCAATGGAGAGTCGTGGGAGTTCTGGAGGCGGAGGAGGGTGGTGGCTCTATGGCCTGCCGCTCTTCGCCAAGGATGGACGTGCCTACATGCTAAACAACACGGACGATGTATTTTCTGCATGGCCGCTCTACGTCGCAATTCTGCTTGTGGTGTGCTGTGCCGTTATGGTTGCATGGTTGAGCCCAGGAGGTTGTGCATGGGCCGCGAGGATGAATGGCGGCGCCGCCATTCCAGGGCCCAGAGGCTTTCCCATAATCGGAAGCCTCATCGATATGAGCCGTGGGCTTGCTCATCGCAGGCTGGCTCAGTTGGCTCGTATTCATGATGCAAAAAAGCTGATGGCCTTCAGCTTAGGTTCGACTCCCACCGTCATAACCTCTGATCCCGAGGTCGCCAGAGAGTTGCTCAGCTCCGTTAATTTCTCAGACAGGCCGCTCAAGCAGTCGGCTCAGCAGCTCATGTTCGGCCGAGCTATTGGCTTTGCACCCAATGGTGAATACTGGAGAATGCTCCGCCGGATTTCTGCGACCCATCTCTTTGCCCCTCGCAGGATCGCTGGTCATGAGCCTGGTCGACAAGCGGACTCACTTATCATGCTCAAGAACATCCACGACGAGTGTCTTTCCAGCGGCGTTGTGCGGCTGCGCCGCCATTTGCAAGCGGCGGCGCTGAACAACATCATGGGGAGTGTCTTCGGTAGAAGGTTCGAAATCTGTGGAGATAGCGAGGAGGTGAGTAGTCTGAGAGAGATGGTCGAGGAAGGATTCGAGCTTCTTGGGGCGTTTAACTGGGCGGACCATTTGCCCTGGCTGCGCTTCCTGGACCCTCTTAGAATCCACTCGCGTTGCGCCAGCCTGGTGCCACGCGTGAGAGGCTTCGTGCGAAATATCATCGAGGAGCACCGAAGGGGCAAAGATAAGGACAACGACAACGCTGAATCTGATTTTGTCGACGTTCTGTTGTCGCTTAATGGAGAAGACAAGCTTGACGACGAAGACATGATCTCCGTTCTCTGGGTATAGAACGTCTTCTTGTTCTCTTTCTTATTGACTTTTGTCTTGAATAAGTCGTTGATGGTGTGTCTTGGGTCTTGATTTTGACTTGCATGCAGGAAATGATATTTCGTGGGACTGACACGACGGCTCTGCTGACGGAGTGGACGATGGCTGAGATGCTGAGGAACCCTGCGGCTCAGAGGAAGGTTCAGGAAGAGCTGCAGCGTGTGGTGGGTAATAGCAGAAGCGTGACCGACTCGGACATCTGCAAACTTCCTTATCTGCAGGCGGTGGTGAAGGAGACTCTGAGAATGCACCCTCCTGGTCCCTTACTCTCCTGGGCCCGTCTCTCCACTCAGGACACCATTGTAGCTGATGGAAAGTTCTGTGTACCCGGGGGTACCACCGCCATGGTGAACATGTGGTCGATTACACATGACCCGGCCATTTGGGATTCCCCGGACCAGTTTCGACCTGAGAGATTTCTTGTGTCTGAGGGCGGTGAAAACGTCGACGTTAGAGGAAATGACTTGAGGCTTGCACCCTTTGGTGCCGGTCGTCGGGTCTGCCCTGGTAAAGCTCTGGGCCTTTCTACTGTTCATCTTTGGGTGGCCAAGCTCCTGCACCATTTCCACTGGGTTGCCCATGACCAGTATCCGGTCGATTTGTCTGAGGTCCTTAAGCTGTCCTGCGAGATGGTGCACCCACTTCATGCTGTACCTGTCGTAAGGGTTGGTCTCCAAGCTTAGTAATGGCTGTCGTCTGTCGGTTCTTTTTTGGTCGCCCGTAGGCTTAAATATGGCGTCTTGCGGTTATATGTTTCTTCTCTCTTTATATTCAGTATATCGTAACAGTGTAATGGTTGTGTGTGAAGTCTGGGGACGATGAATATGTGTACACATTTTGTCGCTACAGAATCTTTGCGCCGCTGTTCCGGCACTGAAAGATTCAATTTTGTAAATATTGGTCTGCCGTTTTCAATGGCCAGAACAATTTTTTGATATGTAGTGGGAGTTCTTCATGTCCCCACCTCTCGATATAACTATATTTTATTAATAATAGTAAGTATGAGTTAAAAGCAATATTTTGGCGCACTATTTATTATCATGGTGGATTAATTATACGCTGTACTAGATATACTAGTTTTCTTCTGAGTTGCTCAGTCTGCAGAGAATTTCCAGTAACTTAACAAATTTATCACGCTGTTTACATTAAATGATTTCATACCATACCATGCACAGTTTCTTGTTCTGAATAGCTCTCTGTATTTATCAGGCCTGAAACTTTTTCAGCAAGTTAACAAAATTACTGCCTTGTTCAAAATATGTAAAATCATTCATTCCATAGCCTTTTCTTCTGAATGCCTGTATATATATAAATATAATTAGTAATCGCATCTTGATATGCAATGGGTCTGCTTAAGAGGCGTGGAAGGTAATTAGGAAAAAATATGGTTTATTTTTTTTGGCATACATTTATGTAGTACATGAGATCAATTGATAGGTCATTTTTAAAATATATTGTTTATATATTATTAGTTCTTCGGTAAGGCAGATTACTATTGCATTTGTCCCTTATGCATTTGGTATGCAGCATCGGCCAATCACATTTTTTTATTTTAACATATTACTTTCTATTTGTATAATTTGAATTTTAAAACTTATTTTTTATATTTGAAAATTAACATTTATCTTTTTTTCTATTTGTGCGAGTAGCTCTATAAATCATTTTTTGTTTAAGAAAATTGGGAAAATAGGAAAGCACAGATTGATTACATAAAAAATGAAAGATTAAAACTAGGGGCTGGGGTACAAAATCCATTAATGCATAGTTAATGCATTAAATAACATCTGATTGGAGGAGAAGCCACTGGAACAGCTGGATGGCTATGCATGGTCAGTTTATTTATTTTTTAAAATTATTCTCTTTGTGCAGGTCCTCGGAAGAATACATGCAAAAAAATTTAAATGGTTGTACTGATTGTTGGAGAAGTTGTGCCTTGTGAGGGTTTCAAATTGTTTTTTTACATATTTTTAAATCGTGCAAGTTTTTCAGTTAATGTAATTAACAAGGGCAAGATTCCATTGTGAAAATGAGCACTTTTGGGATAGAATTTTTAATTTTAAATTTTCAGATTTTTATAATTATATCTGCAAGTAAATATTACGACCATTAAGTTTGTAAATTATAATTTTAAAATTTTTTACAATTATTTTTTTTAATTTTTTTAAATTTTTTTAACAAATTATTGTAACTTAATTTATTTTTTATAAATTGATTATTTGTACAAAAGTTTTTTTCTTTTTATATTTCATTTTAGTCTACAATCATTCCATAGTGCAATTATAAGAGAGCTAAAACATTTTTTATGATTGAATAGCATAAAAGTGGAAAGTGTGATCATTAATGAAAGATAAAATTTATAAATTCTCTATGATTAAAGACATGAAGATTAAAAAAAATATATATTCCTTATTTTAAAAGATTTCACATAAGTTTTAATTTTCATCTCAAATTTTAAAATAGGGAATAAAGGTTAGTTACACTTTTATGTAAGTGATTTTTTACTAATTTATTTATTATTAAATATTTTTATAATATGTTTATTTTAAATCTATTTATAAAAATAAAATTCAAATATTTTAACAAAATATTTATAGTAATGTTGGTTGAAGTGTTTTTTATTAATTTATTTATTATTAAATAATTTTATAATATATATTTTGAATTTGTTTATAGAAATGAAACTCAAATATTCTAACAAAATATTTACAATAATGTTGGGTCTAAAAAAATGCTATTGAGAAAAGTGCTAATTCCTTGTCATAGATGTTGTATTTTAACATGAGACCTTTAAATGTTTGTTAGTGATAACATACAAGTCTTACCCTTGCAACAATGTTTCACTCATAGCATAACTAATTGCATCCATCTTTTCCTTTGAAGTTATATTTAAATTATGTAAAGTAAGGACTGGTGTCATACTTATCTTTTCTACAACTCTTCAAATACACACTACTATCTATTTCCCTATGGAAGTTCCTTCCTTTTTTCATTACATGCAAGAAATGATAATCCAAGCTATTTTTAACTCTGTCTAATTTTGGGTTTAATAGCACCTAAATGAAACTCTTCTCTTTTCCCTCTTTAAGTTTTGGTTTTTATTCAAAGATCACCTATTTTGATTTTAAGTCTAGCCATTACCAAAACATGAGTAGTGGGTGATATGATAGTTTAATTTAACTTATTATTTTTCCATAATCTATCTTAATGTCTTGCTCATATGTCAATTTAATAACTTTCTTGTCCCATCATGTATCTTACAATTGTGAACAATATTAGAGTTTTTGGATCCTGACATACATGCCATTTACATTATTTTATTGATTTGCACTCTGTGTTGTTGGTTTTGTTGTGAATCTAGCTTGTGTTGGGATTAGTTTGAACTTGGTATAGATGGATTGATTTAGTGTAAAGCTATATAATATCTCCAAAGTGGAATTTAACCTTGAAGCTTTGTTTTGGTGCTTTAATGGGTTGATCTAACATTTCTTTGAGCCACTTTAATTAGCTTGTGATTTAATATTTTCTATGAATTTCTAAACCTTAAGATTTGAGCAATGTGATAGAAGTTATGATCTTGAAAAATGGGATGACTAAAAATAAATGACTAACAACTATATTCAGTCTGCTTCTTTGACAAAACATCTTTCTTTGTTGCTTTCCTAAAAGCTTTTTCCTTGAATTTTTCTTTAATATCCTTTGCATATAGTAACTACTTCATCACTAGAATTCATCAGCCACTAACTACATTTTTATCTGCTTTCTCCTTTGAATCTAAATGCATTATGCTCTCCAGTAGGAACTTGATGCTTGTGTCACTTATTAATATTATTACTATTATTATATTATTAATTTTATTTTATATTTTTAATATATAATAATTTATATATATATATTACTTTATTTTATGTATTAACTTTTATATTCACCACATATTCTAACATATTAACACACATATAGTTTTCTTTTTTTCTAATCTATCTAAAGATCAATTAAACTATGAGATTTTTTATAAATTAATTTAATTTGATCTATATAGAAATATATATTCATTATTAATTATAATAATTTCCTATTTATATTAAATATTTCGTATTATAGAATATAATATATTATAATAATAATATAATGAATATATTATTATATATAATAATAAATATAATTATATTGTATATAATTTAATCTGTATTATATAAGTATATAACATGTTAATTATATTTTTTATTAAATAAGAATGTAATAATTATTAATTAGTAATTATAATTTTTTTATATATATACTTAATGATTTTGTTAAAGAATATAATAATAAATAATATAATTATATATTTATAATTACTTTTTTATTATATTAAATTTACATTATATATTAATTATGCTAATATATACTTAACTACATAGGGTAAAGGATGTCATAACATTAAAACCTAAATGTGCTCATTATTATGATCTTGGCCTTAATTTTCATTTTAATAAACATAGTCTAAAACCCTCACTGGAACCTTATTTTCAAGTTGTAGCTCACCAAATTGGAGGAGTGAAAGCTCAATACTAGCAAGGAAGAGTTTGAAGGAGTGAAAACCAATAGCGGTGGGGAAAGTAGTAAAAAGTGGCAAAAAATAGCCAAAAAATTGGTGATTTTTTTTTGTATGATTAAGATTCGTTTAACCATCTTGGAAGGCATCTCAAGGCTTTTAAACCATTCATGAACAAAATGAGTTCATGAAACTCAAATAAAGACATACCTTTTGCGTAATAATATATATAAAAACATCAAGAGATATCCTTATCTCGACACCTATTACACTTTTATGTGAGTAATTCATTATAAAATAGATGGCTCAAGAAGGATATCTCTTAGTGTTTTTCTATATATATTATTAATAAATAATATTGAAACCTCAGAAATAGTGTTCCACCTTTTGGGAGATTGAACTAAAGGGGAACTAGGGTTCCTCCTACTTCACTTGTGTTTTATTAAAGGAAACCAATATCCCTCAACCAATTGGCTTGATTGAGAGAGGGGTTAGATGGTCAAGATCATTTCCTAGGGTGTGATTAAAGACAAAAGGGGGTTTACCACCAAGCAAAGTATTGGAAAGAAGAGGATGAAAATGATATGTAAAATTAACTATGCAACCTAAGATATGAAACTAAAAAATAATAATAATGAACTGAGAAAGAATAGAGGGGCACCTGGAGAACTGAAGATGCTTGAAAAAAGGTTTGAAATCCTAAAAATTAGACTTTTAAAGCATACTAGGACACATCTACACCATCTTGGATGATTTATTCCCAATTTAAGGTTTTTGGGTAGGAATTATAATTTCACAGTGACAGGTTTGAATCCTTCAAAATTTAGAAAAAGTGCAATACTAGGACTCATACACTACAAGTAGTGATTTAGTCTTGTTCAACTTTTCCAAAAATTCAAGGTCTAAATTTGTTCCTCTCTGCTCCTTTCTAACTTTTTTCCAAATTTGAACCTACTAAAATCCTACAGAACAAAATATTGTATTGATTTGCTTATGGGGGGTTTACCTTGGTCAAACCCCTAGTTTAGTAATTAAACCTTGAAAGAAATAATAGATCTTGAATGTAAATGTGCATGAAAGTCCTAATCTTAAGTGCATCTAAGACTAAGAGATCTAGAGTGCAATGAAACCCTACTCTAATGTGCTAGAATAGGATGCATGTGTGATCAATGTTATTTTACCTATACTAAGTGATGCAAAACAAAATGCAAAAAGAAGGAAACAACACTAAAATGTGCCTCAAGATAGGGCTACATTAACTCAAACAAAACAAGATAAAAGAAAGAAGATTTATACCTTTGTTCAAGTTGATATTTGGTTGGCCCTTTGATGTTGATAAAATTTGAGCTCCTTGATGGAAAAATGGTCTAAGAGTGGATGCAAAATGATCTAGATGTGATGAGGATTCAAATGATGCAAGTGGGTATGTGATAAGATGAAAAAAATGCAAGTTATGAGAGCTTGAAGGTGCAACAATGGTGGATATGAGAATGGTTGAACTTGAGATAGGTTGGAGAGCTTGAAAAATCCAATGTGTGTTATCTCAAAATGAAGCCAAAAATCCTCTATTTTAGGGGAAAGGCCTCTAGGGATTTGAACAGTCAGGATTTTGCCAACATGGGCAAGATGAAGGGCTATGGTGAGTTGAGGACTCACAAGCCCTCACATCATGCCATGTGGAGGATGAGATGTCACAAGGACAAGTGATGAGGAGGTACTTTCAAGTACCTTGGGATGAGAGTGATGGTGACAATTGAGGAGGCTTAGAATTTCCCAACAACCTTTATGGGGAAGAAGGGAACATTGGAGGAATAAAAGAGAATTTTAAATTCACATGATTGGAATTATCTAGAGGATAAGACAAGGTCTCTATAAAAGGAAGTCCTTGTCCCATGTGACTGATGTGACATCCCAATGATCCCCATGGGGAAGATTAGAGCTTTGGAGGGATAAATGTGAATTTTTAATTCACATGGGGAAGAGGGTCTAGGCTAAATGTGGAAATTGTGAAGGTTGACCAAAAAGGTATGCTAAATGTAGCAAGGGGATTAGATTAAGGTTGTGAAAAAAAGTGATTAAGAAGATTAATGGAAGAGTAGAAGCAAGTTGGAAGATGTGGAGGATGTGACATTAATCCTGATTAAGGGTGTGTACATCCTAATCGAGGATTAGTTTGACTAATCCAGATTAGAAGAGGATTATGGAGGATGTGACATGTGAGGAATTAAATAAATGTCTTATTTATTTAATTTTTTGAGGAAAAAGGGGGATAAAGGGTAAGGTATTTAATTATTTAACTAGATACCTTAGGGATTTAGAGGACCTTAGGGATATTAAAATTAAATAATAGTAATATTACTTAATTAATGCAAGTAAGAGGATATTTAGATGTAAAGGGACAAATTTGGACAAATATAAGTGTCCAAATGTAGGTGTCTACAACATGAATGAACATGAAGATGAAGACTTACTTTAGGAGATCTCTAATCACCCTAATAAGCTACAAAAATGCATGTACCTTCCATTCTAGGTAGAAAGTATAATGATAATGGAGGATGAAATCACTTAGGAAACAAGTCATTAGGCTTGGTTCAATGGCTAGTTGCTTCCCCTCAAGCTATAATCCATAATGATTCTCCATAGGCAACCATCATCAATCCTTGACAATGCTAGATCTTGAATGAAAGTGAGCTTGAAGACCTACAGAAACACTATAATGCTGCTCCAATACTTCAACTTTATCTACTCCTAGTTCTTGAATGCTCAAAAATCTCTCTTGAATTCTTACTTGAAATTTCTTGGATTACTTAGGTGTTGAATTAATTTTTGTTGAGGTGAAATAATGATTTGAAACCTTGTTTTTATAGGAACTTCATCTAATTTATCATTTATTAGATCCCAAATGCTGATATTAGCCAAAATTTTGAATTAGAAACCATTAATTTCCTACTCAAACCCTAAAAATGAGCCACACGAGACTCATATGCCCAGGGTGGTAGATGGGTCCCACCTAGGGGGACTCATACATCCAAGGTGGTGTATGATTCCCACCCTATCTTTTCAACGTGAGAAAATGTCGAGGTCTTAGAAAATTAAATTCCTTTGTTGATTTTGTCAAGATTTCAACTAAAATAAGCCTTGGATTTAGAATAAAGGGTCTTAAGGGCTGAATGATTTAAGTGTGTGAATGCAAAGGTGCTAAAATAGGTCCTAACTAAGTGTGAAATTGTACCATCTCCAAGAAGGGAGTACAACTTTCTATACTACAAATATGCTAGTAGCATTTGCAACAAAACATGGAAGATGACATTATTAAGGTAGGGTTAGGGTAAGCATCAATGTTAGGTTAGGGTTATACACTAATACATAAAGGGGGGGTTAAGACAATTTTTGAGTATATTGTCTTAACTTGAGACAAAAAAAACTTGTGTATTGTATTAAATATTGACTTTAAGTGAGTGTCTCAAATTATTGTCTTAAAAAATTGTCTCTTTAGAGACAATATAAAAAAAAAGTATTTTTGTCCTTTTAAAGACAATTCCACTTTTGTCTCTTTAGAGACAATAGTTGGGATTAAAGACATATTGTCTCTAGAGACATTATGAAAAAATGTATTAAAAAAAATAAAATTATTTTAAATATTTTTTTAGTGTGGTTTTCAACATTCAATGTTTCCAAATTCTCATCATCCATAGAAAAGAGAATTCAACATTACTAATATCACCTTAGTACACACCCTTGCTAAGTTGCATGATACATGTACATTTCTACCTAAAAGTGTTGGAAATGAGACCATGCATTTAATGTTTTAGCATAAAACACAAAAAAAATATCAATCAACCATCTGTACATAATGAAACAAGTTCTAAGAAGGAAAAAGTACTAAATTTTATTGAGAAAAGGTGTTTTTATAGTAGATACAAGTCTGAAAATGACTTATATGCCTTCAAAATATTAAAAATTACATATATTTCTTCAATCTCAAAGATTGGTTTTTGAGTTATAGTACAATGTTTTGCTGAGAAGAACTTAAAAAGGTTACAATATACAATAACAAAAGTAAGAACTAACTAAAAAGGTGACCATTACTTCCTTTTTGGCTATCCTACGTTGGAGAGAGCGTAGGAAAGCATCTAATTACCATTAAATGACTATTTTAAAATTATTGTTGATTGTTTCCTTTCATCCGGGTGGTTGAAACTTCCTTGATCAGGGTTTTGACAACTAGAAAATCCTTGGTGGTGTTGGAGAATGGAAATTTTTCCTTTTTCAACCTTCATTAGCAGCTTATAAGACTCCAAAATTTTCCTTCTGTAGACATACAAAATTAGCATCATGCATTTGATTAGGTCATATTCATCCATTCATCAAATAAATCAAGTTTATTTATCAATCTCCTAAAGTCACCAACTTATATTAAATAGATCAAATTTGATCCTAACATCACCCTCCTTGATTAAATAAATCAAGCATTTATTTAATTAAATCTAAAATCATGCTTCATCCCTTTTGATTTAAATAAATCAAAATATTTAAGTCAAATGGGTCAAAATCAACTAATCATCACCTAAGCTAATCTAATCCTGATTAACCGAATCTAACCACCCATCACATCCTTTAACTTTTCCCACTTGCACCAATAAATCATTTTAATTCATTTATAAATTTAAGATTTTCCATCAACATGGCATCTTTGAGGAATATTCCCTCAAATTTGAATTCAAAAACAAGTTGACATGTACATACAACAAAGCATTTATGAGCTCTTACATGGCTCTTACATGTCCCTTGCAAAGGTCAAACTCAACATTAACTCTCAAATTCAAATTTGAATCTCCCCCTCTTTGGCACATTGACCAAAATGTGCTCATCCTCCAACCTATCACAAGTTGACAAGTGGCCTCTTTTCATTGGCTTGTTTTTAGTCCCACATCCTTCATGTTTGGCATTCTTATATCATTCTATTCTATAGATAAAGATCATCTCCATTGGTTTAGTCCTCCACAACTCCACAACTCCATAATCTCATGCACAAATGCATCATTATCATTCTAATCCATATCATCTTCAAGGAAGTTTTATAATTTAGCTTAGCAAAGGATTGGGAAAGGGCTTCTTTCCATAGAAGCACCAATCCACTATGGGATAGGTTTGAGCATGCTTAGTCTTTTTGGTATTTTATCACTTTTTTTATTTAGCATGATTCAATATCTCATATGGATGCTTGATAATTTGCTATGTTTTAAATGGCTAATCATGCTAAGGTGTGTGTGTTATTTTTAGCCATTTTCAGATTTTCACCATCCACATAACGGTGCTAGAAGGAGGGAAAACGCATTATGGTTTTATCAATCAGCTTTATGCCTGTGGAATTTAGTTTTACGTTTGCTAAATCCATTTAGTTTTAAAGTATTTTCAAAACAACATCGTATTCTGGTTTTAGCATTGGAATTCAATTTTAAGTTTTCTAAATGCATTTACTTTTAAAAATTTTAAATTCATTGCATTATGGTTTTAGCAATCAGCTTTACGCCTTTTGAAATTTGTTTTGCACAGGACCTGCAATCATTGTATTGCATTTAAATTTTTCTTTACCCCTGCCAATTGCATGAGCCTGAAGGTCTCTTAGACATCTATTTTTATGTGTATAAATGCATTTGCTGGAAAGCTTCTTGATTGGAAAGATCAACCTTACACCTGTTAATGTCATTTGCTTGAAAATGTCTAAAGCCTATTTTGTGCACACCCTGCAACTACTGCGTTCCATGAGATAACATTTGATTAAGGAATTATGTCAGAACATCCATATAATGGTGATAGATCTTTCTTTGCTGAACGTCCATACCCTATTTCAAATCTCACATCCATGCACTGGAAATAATGGTGGAATCTATCTTTACATTTGCAAATTACATTTACTTAGAAAGTCTCAAAATCTATTTTGTGAATGTCTCACAATCAACCCGATTCATTTAGACCACATCTCTCAAGTGGTTGGAAAGAAACAGCTCTCGCATGTGGTCTATACATCCACATTTTCCTTGAGGCATTTCTGTAAAATAGTTCACATGCCTTGTCTATTCTTCCGCATTTAAATTACATCCACATGCCTTGTCTACACATCCACATTTTTGTATTTTGCATACATATGTACAAGGGTAGAAGAAACTTGGTTTAGAATCTAGAGGGCTGCCACAGCAGAAGGTACCAGATTTGTGTATATTTTATGTCAAAATATCAGAGTTGATATATTGACAAAACCTTTTGATAAAAAATCTATAGGCTTGGAGTGCTATGAGAAACACATTTTCATGTCCAACAACCAACATGCATCATGCGTGGGTGGTCTATGGAGCAATATAAAATGACGAGATGCTTCTTGATTTATAGGTTCACCTAAAGATTGGGGGTTGATGAGTTGTGGTAACGCCATGATTTACTGGATCCACATTTATTATTATCAGAAGTTGAAGTATGACACCTTGCCTTAAATTCCTTAGTGCGTTGATTTATCATTTCTAGGAATAAGAGAATTTTGTTCCCTGTTTATATTAGAGGCATTGCAAAAAGACTTTAATTTCTATCTACCTGAGCCATGCATTTTCTCTTTGTTGTTTCAAAAATGATGTTACACGCTTTAAGATCTGCAATCAATCTTTATATGTTGATTCAAGCTTTTGTCAGCTTTTGGTTAACATAAACTTTCATAATTGCGTGACTTTGGGTAGGCATGTGGAAAGGTCTTAAGTGTGGTGTTTTCCCTCAATATATTGATACATCTTAAAAACTCTATCAAAAGTTTAGTCTTCATGGCTTATTACATTGTCGTAGTCTAGTCTAGTCCAGTTGTGAAGCATTCCCTTCACATGGTCTCCTAAAGTTGAACGAGTGGTACCAGCAATGAAATATTTATGTGGAACAATGCATTTTTTAGGAGATTTTAGAAAAGAGCAAGTGGAGGGATCCTTAAGCCAACATCATCCTATGGTTCCCAATCTCACATGCCAAATGCATACACACACAAATACTATAGATCGTAGGTTTAATATTAAATGGTTAAAAGTTAATGCAAAGTGATTGTCTATGGTGTTGTGAAGTGTTGTAAAAAAATTGTACACTTTTCTAGACTCTATTCATTACAATTCACCTAAAAATCACCTTTTCATCACTTATCAAGTCCTATTTTAAAGTGTTGTAAAGTCTTGTAACAAGATTTCATGCTTTTATAGGCTTAATTTCACTATTTACACATTTATTATGCTTTATTTGACCCGTTTATGCACTCATAAGGCTTAATTAAGTGTGTTTTTGAATGTAAACCTAACAAACAACATTAAATGCAAGATTATTTTTTAGTGATCTTTATCAGCATTAAGAATACTCCAGATTCTTCATTCTTTGCCTAGGTGCACTCTAATTCAACCTTCTTTTATGTTTTGCATTTGTTAATGTTTAGTTCATGTTTGCATATTACATTTTGTTTTCAAACATTGCATCTTTCTTAGGTTTTTCATTCATAATCAGTCAATTACTTAGCTTAGTTGCATTTAGATCATCTCATTTAGCCTTAGTAACATCATACACATCTTAATTTGAGTGAACCACATTGATTTTTCATGAGGTTTATCTCTCTCCTTTTAGGTGAAACATCCTAAGAGTGCAAGAGTAGCCTATAAGCCTCATGCCCAAAAATCTATGGTTCACTTGCAATGGTGTTTGCAAGTGCTCTCTACTTGTTTTACAAGGCACAACTACCTTTGAATAATATGAAATGAATGAAAACATAGGGTATGCTTTTCACCAGAAAGAAAAAAAGGTAAAATAACATCTACCCATAACCATGGAAGTAGATAAGAAAGATTAATTCTAGAATTAAGTGAATGCAGACAAATAATACAAACTTTACTTATCCAACACTCACAAATGATATCCAGGAAAAGAAAGAATAACAAAACCTTTTCAAAAAATGAGATACTCTAAATTCAAAGCTTCATAATTAAATACATACACAATCTGATATAATAGAATAACACTGAAGATTAATTAAAAATAAGCATAGTTCATTGAAATCAAAAGAAAACATTAATAAATTCAAAGACTTAGGAATATCCTCTTTATTCCTTCAATGCCCAGATGTGATTTCACAGACTCGACACCCCTATACAACAAGACTGCATTGAAAAGAAAACAAAGTCGCTCCCTTGTTTCCCAAATAGCTTGAAAAAGATCCTCTTTCATTTAGAAAGATTCTACAACAAATAAGCCTCCCCAATGACACTCTTCAGTTCCCGTAACCATTTCTTGAAAAATCAGTTAGAAAAACAAGAGAGAGACTTTGACCTCCCTATGCATATCGTTTAACTCTAAAATCGATAAAATAATGTGTTTCATTGCACTATCAACAGACTCAACCACCATTTTGCAAATGCATCTTCATTCTATAGAGTTGTTTCTAATGGTGTTTGTAGTGAACCATTAATAAGAAGCTATTCACATTGTGCATATTGTTGCATTGTGACTTCAGGGCTAGATCCCACATAGACATGTCCATTGTCTAAATAAGAAATTGTTGAAGCGACTGATGTTTCCCCCAAAATTTCTACTTTGAGACCAGTAACCCTTTATTTTTTATGTGTGATGACAAGGAAACAAAGAAACTGTACATAATCACTCAAAAAATATTGAGATCCATCTACATCAACTCTACCATATGCCTTCGTGATGGAAGGCCTAATTGTAATTTCTTTAAATATAGATGTGCTACAATAAACAACTATCTTCTCGCCAATAATAATAAATCCTCCCAAATGAAGAGGAATGGGTATTAGAAGACCAACACCATTATCTAAATTGCTTTGTGTCCAAGGCCTCTCTATAAATTCCTTATCTTTTAGAGGAACCTCATATGTCTTAACATGCCAAGCATCTTTGTTATCCTTGTATAGCACAATAATTGTAGGTTTTGAACAACCATACATAAATTTGATATCTCAAACTTGAAGTTCCTCAAGCCTAATATTGAAAGCTTCCTTTAGTTCCCATTTTGTATTAAAGGGTATACCCTTGAACAAACCATCATCAAGGTGTAGACCTATAAGCCTACAAGCTAGATCAATGATACCAATTTTCCCATTGCCTGTAGGATGGCATGTACGATATGAGATATCTCCATTTTCCATTGTAACCACTTCACCATCCAAATAGTTAAGAACAAAAAACTTATATGTTTCTGTTGAAATGAACTGATAATCTTGTGGCTCAAAAAAAGGACAAAAAATCTCAAGTGTTGCAATGCGCCCATAGACTGGTACATCAACCATTGGCGTAACCCATGTGTAGTATGAAGATGAATTTCAATTTTGGTGCATTTTATCATAGAACTTATCTAAGATTCCACATTTTATGATCAAAGGTGATGGATTAGGCAGCAATCTTCTACGTATCCACTTTGATAATGTTTCATGCTTTCATTCGAAATTCACAATTTCTTGATTATATATAAGAGTTTCAATATCTATCATGCAATTTTTTGCTTACATCTCATGTTCTCCCAATTCCATGGACAACAAGATTGATCATATTGTCTATCAAATAATAGAAGAGCATATATACTATAGTGAAAACCATTTCTCCAGAAAAATATCTCGCTTATATCATGCCCATTCTAACAACAAAGCATGACAAATCACTATGAGACAACTCCACTAACTAATCTTTGTTGAAGTCTGGAAGAGACTATAGAATTATGCTTATGTGATTTGAATATGCTTCTAAACTAGCATACATTGTTCCTAGAGAATTTCTAAATTCCATTTACACACGCTTTGATGGATATCCACAGCTTTCTTCAATGTAGGCTGCAACCGAGAGGATGCTGGCAAGAGGAGTCAGATGATCGGGAGATATGTGCACTTTTGAACTATGTAGTTGGGAATTTTTGGAGTTATGAAATTCTTAAACCTCTCGAAAATGAAGAGTCAAGGAATCGGAAATAATTCAAACTTTTGAACTTTTAATAATGAGTTCAAAATTTTAGCAAACCTCTGACAAAGAAAAGTAAGTATTTGTAAAATCAAGAACCCCATTATTTTCCAAATGAATAAAGCTGCTAAACTTTTAATGTTGTTGATAAAAGTATTTGACTTGAATAATGTCTTCACTCAAAATTTTGGCACCAATTATCACCATGTCAATTTAAACCTTTGGGTCCTACTCAAATGTATAACTGTAGTGAAGTCATTTATTCTTTAATTCACAAGACTCCATAATTTTCCATCCTCAATATTTAATTTTTTCAGACTTAACAAATGGCCTTTCAATCACATGTTCTTTCTTGGATGCAAATAACATACATAGGCCCAATTATTGACATATACTAAAGTTATTCATTGCATGTGGTCAATCTTTGTACATGATAGTGGCCTTTTGTACAAATACTTGCATCTGGGGAGAATGGTCTTGAAACCATCTCAAAATGTTGAAAGTATTTCAAACTATTGACTTTACCCATGCTTTCTTTCATTGATCTCAAAATCCAACCATCGCCTTATGTTGAATTTATACACATAAAGATAGGCGTTGATGGAACAACTTGAGCCATGATTATTGAACATGGTTCCTAATTCATGAGAACCATGGATAATCAGAGAATAGGCTATTTCAAGCCACCCCTTGCTAGCAACATGATGTAGAGCGGTGTGTCCTTAAATGGTGTTTTCTTTGAGTGTAGCTATGAGCGCTGTGGTGGGATTTTGATGTCGTTTTAGAACCAAAACAACATGCCACTAATAATTTTATTTTCCTCCTTTATCTCTAGAAATTTTAGATACATCTGCTTGTCTGTAGACCATCACTTAGTCTCTGGCTGATGAAATCTCTCTTATATAGCATCCAAAGGTTATTAGAAATATCTGGGAAAGAGAGCTTCAATTGTTGCAATGTATGTATCAGTATCCTAGCCCCATCTCTATAAAACTTATATATTGCACATATTTGTCACTATTTTTGAGAAACTATAGCCATCATGAATGCACAGTGTATTTCTATTCGGATCACCAATCCATGCTTTTTTAGAGTGAACTTTTGGTTGAATTAGAATCTATGAAAATAATGAAGGTGATACATGAGTAAAGCTCTCATACACCCTGAGGATGAATATTTCATAGAAATTATTTGTGGTCAGTATATTCATGAACCATAGATTTTAAGAGTGTGAAATGTTATGTCTCTTTTGCTCAATTAGGGTCTTTACTGAAAGGAAAGAGATAGATCCCACACCAAAATCTAGGTGGTTCACTCAAAATAATGTATGTATGATGGAATAATGCCTAAATGAAATGATCTAGATGTAGAAAACTAGTAAAAGCTATTGATAATTAAGTGAAAACTATTGAAATGCAACTTTTTGGAAAACACATTATGATATGCAGAAAACACCTAGAAATGAATGCAAATTGTAATAGAAATGGATGAAACTAAAAGTGTGCACTTGAGATCTTGATGGAGACTGGAAACGACTTCTGGAATGTTGTTGATGCTGAATTTTTGGCTTGGTGGGACTCATTCACCATTCTGGGCGAATCAGTGCCAGTTCTGTGAAACTATTTTGGAGCCCATTTTAGACAAATGGGTATCCAAAAATGTAGAAAACCAAAATTAGGCCTAGCAGTGGGACTCATTTTCCACTAATGGTGAATGAGTCCACTTCTAAATTTTTGAAGATTCAAAAGTGGAAACAAGATCCTTCAGTTTGCACTTTCCACTCCTCTAGGTGTCCAGTTCTAAAACTTTCAATTTTGGGCCTGAAGGTGACTTTTTGTTGATATTTTTCCTTAAATCCAATGAAGAGATCAATTGAACAGCTTTGCAACTTGATCTTCAATGACTTCCAAGCCTCCAAGATGCCTAAATCTGCAAACACATAAGAGGAGAAAGACAAATGTTGAATGTTAGGGCATGGGGGTTTTCCTTGGTCAAACCCCTTTGTAGTTAATTAAACTAATATGAAGAAATAATGTAATGAATCATGCAATAATAGAGTTAATACCTTTCCATGATGTTTGATCTTGAATTTTTGCAGCAATGGAGGAAGATTCAGCCCTTGAATGTCTTTGGAAGCTATCTTGGAGAGTTAGAATGAAAAACCCTAACTTGCTTGACTTGAGGGAGAAGATAGATGATGAATGAATGATGAGAGATGTGTGAATGAGTTAAGATATTATGAATTAATTCTTAGAGGCTTGATTTTATAGGAAATTCACCTTATTTTCCCATTAATCAGATCCCCACTTGGCTAACATGAAGAAAAATTAAACTTCAAATCTAATTTTTCCTGCTCAAAAGTAAAAAATGGCCCAAATGGAACTCATTAACCACCTTGGGTGAATTAGTCCCACCTAGAAGGGACTCATTTTCCACATATGGTGAATTAGTCCCAGAGGGGTCCATTTTTAGCTGGGTTGCTAGGAAGTAAGGAAATAAGGTTTATATGATGACTTTGTCAGTTATTTGACCAATTTATGCCTCAAGATGCACAATATGAGGTAATGGGGACCTATTAATGATGATGTAATGGTAAATTAGGGCTTGGGACACATAATTCAATATGAAAGTGTGATTAAATACACTTTACAACACTAAAATGAGGTCCACACAGCCTAGAAAGGCACAACATCTAATGTGAATGTGTAAAAGACATTACAAAACTAAATTAAAGTTAAATTTAGTTCAGAAGCATTCTAGATTGATGTGATGATGCAATTAAATACACTTTATAATGTTAAATTAAGGGAATATGGGTTCATTAAGTCTAGAAAAGCATGAAATGCTTTTACAAAACTTTACAACACCTTTACAAGAAATCATTAAATGCATTTGAAAGGGTCAAAGACATAGTGTGGATGTGAAAAACACCTCAAAATACTGAATCATGGCCTCATTAAGTCCAATTTATCATCAACTATTCCCATGTCAAGCAAGAAATACTTTTTTCTATGGTACAAGTCAGTAGGAAAACATTATGTTCAAACATCGTCGTTTCGACAAATGTCTTGGTAGGGATAAAATTTAAAATTTTGATTATCAGATTTGGGTGATAACACGTATGCACATATCGATATACATATACGTATGGATACATGCATATACTATACAAAAACACACACACACATATATTTGTTCTCATTTGTTTCACATATAGATGTTCACAATTTCTATCATATTGATAAGTGTGTACATGTGGTATATCTATACATATGCATATACATGTCGTTAGATCCTGTAGACACACATACATATATATAAGCATACTTCTACATACATACCACTTGTCCTTATGGTTGTAATAGCACAAGAAAGATCTCAAAAGCTCAAATAGATAAACATCGCCAAATGCATGCAAAAGTAAACATGACTCTCAAATGCAAACATATCAGCTAAGGATGACTTACCTATAACCCACAAACTAACTTAACTCAATGATTCTAAAGTGGTGTGTGTGTATATGCTCAGATAGTTTACTTTTACTAGTTACCCAACCAAGATCTTCTCTCAAGTGATACTTCCCCTTCAACTGGAGGAATGGAACACATACCTGCATCCACTAATACATACACATTGTAGTCAATTTTTCATAACAATATGCAGTATACATTAACATCTCCAAAGTTAGAATAATGATAATTCAATAACCTTCTATTCATATATATGCAGTATTTCACCATGAATAACATCGATTGAGATAACATCATATGAAACAACATCAAATGAGATAACATTCATATTGATAACAAGGTATAAGCATCATTTATTCATCTCCAGAATTCACTTTACATTCATATTTACCCTATGTAGTAATATAGTATATAGTAACTACACAACTAGGGTGTAACAAAAATATCTATGTTCATCAAACTTGACATGAAAAATGTGTATGATATAGTTAAGTGGTCGTTTTTGTTAAAAGTGCTTATTCTGTTGAGTTTTATGGAAGAATGGGTTTTTTGGGTTATAAGTTATGTTACGACCACATGTTTCTCAGTGTTGGTTAATGAGGAATCGTCTTCATTATTTTGGGATTGTAGAGGTCTTTGACAGGGGGATCCTCTTTCTCCTTATCTATTTATTCTTTTGGCTGAAGGTCTGGGGAGACTTATTAAGAGACATGTTGATCAAGATCTTATTAAAGTCTAGGTTTTGGGTAATGGTTTACCTCCTTAGTCTCACTTACAATTTATTGATGATACTACCTTGGTGGGTATGGATAAGGTTAGAGAGGCCACTAATTTGTGCAAGGCTTTGGATATCTATCTTGCTACTTCTAGATAAATGATCAATGAGGATAAATCTTCCATTTTCTTCTTTAATACTCCTATGCTCATTCAACAACAAATTGCTTGGATTTTGAGATTTTAGATTGGCCACCTACTGGCACCCTTCCTAGGGGCTCTTGGAAAAATATTTTAGACAAGTTTCGGGTGAAGGTGAACCATTGTACTCATAATTGGTTATCTTTCACCAATTAGGTGCAACTTCTTAAGTCAGTGGTGTAAGCCCTTCCCAATTATAGGTGTATGCTTCAAGTGGTTCCTATTGGTTTTATTAAGGAATTGGAATCTCTAGCTCAAATTTTTATGGGATGGTTTCTTGATGTGCATTAAGTGGAGTTTGGTGAAGTGGGAAATTTTCTATAAACCAAAACAATTTGGTGACCTCAAGTTGTGGAAATCCAATTCGACTAGTTTGGTGTTGTTGACCAAGCTTTATTAGAGATGGTGCATTGAATAGGATCATGTTTGGGCTAGGATTATCTCTCACAAATATTTGAATGGTGCTTTGAAGGAGGAGGTTCCTCAGTTTCTACTTGTGGGGAAAAGGTTCTCTAATTTGGGACATGGTTAAAAATGAGATAGAAGTTGATCAGGAAGGGGTGCTGTCATAATAGTGGTTTTACAATTCCTAAGAGGAATGAATTTTATTTGAAATCACATATTTTTAGAAAATATAATGATTTAAGCCTTAAAAAGGATTCCATTTTAAGGATTCAATTGAAGAGGGTTTGATCAAATCACCTTAGATCAAACCCCCTTGGATCGACCTAAAGCTAGTTTTTTAAACCATACCTATAAATGCATCTCCTTTACACCTATCAAAATGCTGATAAAAATCACTTTGATTTAGCTTTTGGGGGATCGAATGAATTCATTTAAAATTTATTTCAAATGATTATGGTATTCCTCAGAACAAGCTATCCAATGAATATAATTTTAATATGTTTTGGTTTTGTTAGGTATTTGTTTTTTAAGTTTTATTAAACAAAGGTTTTTCATCGAAAATGAATTTCTTTGTTCTTCACATGCGGAAAAATAGAAGATTATCAAAAAAAATTCGCTATGAAAAATAAAGTGCACTGGAATATTGAAGTCCTTGATCAATATGAAATAAAAGTAGGTACGACATATACAAAAAAAGTTACGTTATCTTGCAGCGTCATTAATGCGGTATAGTGGATTTGACTTTTGAAACGATTAAAGGAAAAAATGTTCAATAAAAATCTAACAAGTGGAAGCACTAGATATCGAGGAGTTACAAATCTAAATTTGAAGATTAGAATTTTATCCTTCATGGAAAAAAGTTATGTGTTATACGGTGTGTATCACTTTTAAAATATTGTTTTCTGAAAAAATCCAATTTTAGGTGGGGAGATGGAAAATGAAGTGCAATTTGATTCAAAATTTTGAAAAAAAATGTTTAAGGTCTACGGTGGTGATGGGGCCTCCTAGTTTGCCCATCATCTTCAAATTCCTCACAGTTTAGCAGCTATAGGTGCCCAAATGTAGAAGATTTAGTTAAAATAATAATTTTTTAGTGTCAGTTGGCCAAAAATTATGCAACCACTATTATGGGGATCACCCGAGGTTTTTAGATTTGAAATAGGGTTTAGAGGCTCTCTTTTGGTTTGATTCTTAGGATGGGATTTCTTCTATCATGTGAAAGAATCCTAATATATAGGATCTTTGTAAATGCTTCTCAAAGGTTGGTTGGTTTTGAGTGGTGGATTTCAAAACTACTTATCTCTTGGGGATGTTGAAGTGTCTAGATGGAAGGAACTTATTGAGTGGCCTGTGGGTTGTTTGGAGGAGGATCATGTTGAGCTCAAAAATATTCTTGCGAACAGAGAATGCAACTCTCTCAGGGAGAGGGATATTTTGGCTTGGAGTCCAAATCCTAAGGGGGCCTTCATGGGAGGTATTGATTATCAGGAGTTAATTTCTTAGAAGTATGGTGGGATGGAAGTTACTTGGTGGAAAAACATTTGGAAAAATTTTACATGGCCTAAGTGTAACAATTTCTTATGGACTTTAGCTTGGAATAGATATTTAAGTTGGGATAATTTTTAGGAGTAGGGATTCTAGGCCCCATCTTTTTGTGTCCTTTGTGATTGTAGTGAAGAGGATTTGACCCATTTATTCTTTCGTTGTCCTTTTTCTTTGCTTATTTGGAATTTTTGGTGGGATATTTGGAGACATCCTTATGTTCAAGCTTCTTCTCTAGTTAATTTTTGGAGTATTTTGGAGTGACCTTTGTCTTAGGATTATTTCCTCTGAATTATGTGGAGTATTGGTCCTGACTTCATCCTTTGGCAACTTTGGCTTGAAAGGAATCATAAGATTTTTCATGGTGGCAAGTTGATGATTCAATAGGTTTGGTAGAGAGTAGTATGTATGATTCAGGAGACTATGGAAGCCAAATGTCTAGTGTCATTTTCTTTGGAAAGGAGAGATGAGGATATTGTGAATAAATGGGGCCTTTTTGGTTTGAATTTTGAGTCCTTCTATGTTCAAAGAGGTAGGTATTCCAAAAAGAAGGTTCAAAGAGTCAGAGGTTGGTCTCCTTCTCTAACAAATGTTTTAAAGATTAACACTAATGGTTCTTCTAGGGGTAATCATGGGCCCACTAGGATTAGTGGTGCTAGAAGAGATATGTTTGGTTAAATTATTTTATTATTCTCCATTTATAAAGGGTAGCAAGCCAATAAATTTATGGAGGGTCTGGTGTTTCTTTGGGCTATGGAAAAGGCTTTTTCTCTTGGTTGGCGCAAGATCATTTGTGAATCAAACTCTCAAGTCATTGTTAATCTATTGAATGGGAAGAATTTGGAGGGGTTTAATTGGCAACTTGCTTCGATTGTTAGGAATATTTTATGGTTGGGCTCCATGTTGGAGTCTATTTATTTTACTCAATCCCTCATGAGTGGAATAGGGTT
>VDFB02260343.1:20521-197247 GCA_007258455.2 Sequoia sempervirens | reverse complement strand
ATGGGATCACCCAAGGTTTTTAGATTTGAAATAGGGTTTAGAGGCTCTCTTTTGGTTTGATTCTTAGGATGGGATTTCTTCTATCATGTGAAAGAATCCTAATATATAGGATCTTTGTAAACGCTTCTCAAAGGTTGGTTGGTTTTGAGTGGTGGATTTCAAAACTACTTATCTCTTGGGGACGTTGAAGTGTCTAGATGGAAGGAAATTATTGAGTTGCCTGTGGGTTGTTTGGAGGAGGATCATGTTGAGCTCAAAAATATTCTTGCGAGCAGAGAATGCAACTCTCTCAGGGAGAGGGATATTTTGGCTTGGAGTCCAAATCCTAAGGGGGCCTTCATGGGAGGTATTGATTATCAGGAGTTAATTTCTTAGAAGTACGGTGGGATGGAAGTTACTTGGTGGAAAAACATTTGGAAAAAGTTTACATGGCCTAAGTGTAACTATTTCTTATGGAATTTAGCTTAGAATAGATATTTAAGTTGGGATAATTTTTAGGAGTAGGAATTCTAGGGCCCATCTTTTTGTGTCCTTTGTGTTTGTAGTGAAGAGGATTTGACACACTTATTCTTTTGTTGTCCTTTTTCTTTGCTTATTTGGAATTTTTGGTGGGATATTTGGAGACATCCTTATGTTCAAGCTTCTTCTCTAGTTAATTTTTGGAGTATTTTGGAGTGACCTTTGTCTTAGGATTATTTCCTCTGAATTATGTGGAGTATTGGTCCTGACTTCATCCTTTGGCAACTTTGGCTTGAAAGGAATCATAAGATTTTTCATGTTGGCAAGTTGATGATTCAATAGGTTTGGTAGAGAGTAGTTTGTATGATTTAGGAGACTATGGAAGCCAAATGTCTAGTGTCATTTTCTTTGGAAAGGAGAGATGAGGATATTGTGAATAAATGGGGCCTTTGTGGTTTGAATTTTGAGTCCTTCTATGTTCAAAGAGGTAGGTATGCCAAAAAGAAGGTTCAAAGAGTTAGAGGTTGGTCTCCTTCTCCAACAAATGTTTTAAAGATTAACACTAATGGTTCTTCTAGGGGTAATCATGGGCCCACAAGGATTAGTGGTGCTAGAAGAGATATGTTTGGTAAAATTATTTTATTATTCTCCATTTATAAGGGGTAGCAAACCAATAACTTTATGGAGGGTCTGGTGATTCTTTGGGCTATGGAAAAGGATTTTTCTCTTGGTTGGGGCAAGATCATTTGCGAATCAAACTCTCAAGTCATTGTTAATCTATTGAATGGGAAGAATTTGGAGGGGTTTAATTGGCAACTTGCTTCGATTGTTAGGAATATTTTATGGTTGGGCTCCATGTTGGAGTCTATTTATTTTACTCAATCCCTCATGAGTGGAATAGGGTTGCCAACTATTTGGCCAAGTGGGCTTTTGAGCATGTTGGAGGTTGGAAAATTGATGGTTGAGAGCAATTACCCCTAGATTATTGCCAACTTTTAGAGAAGATTATTTTTGAGGACATGGCTAGTTGATGTTGTTTTTTGGTTGGTCTTGTTGTGCATCTAGTTCTAATAATAGATATAGTTGTAATATCGGCGGAAGCAAAAGAAGAGGTAGGGGAGGAAGGGATTGAGAGATAGGTGACGAATTGGGATTAGTATGAGAATGTGAAATAAAGGGTTCGAAGGAGTATAATCAATATTATTGAGTTTATGATTTTAGGAAATATTATATTAAAGCAATTGAAATTTTATCTTTCATGATTCTTTGTATGTTGTGTAGATTGTATAAGATGCATCAATATAGTGGTTCTATTGGAGAGGGAATAAATGTGTATATAGTTATATTTGCATACTCCAAAAAGGGTTGGTACACGAAAGAAAGAAGGAATAGTGACCATTTTTCCAACTTGATGCAAGAATTTAACATATTGATATATTATAGAAGGTATAGCTTCAAAGTGTGAAATTCAAGAGGAAGAAGTGATCAAGAGAAGAAATAACATGAAATAGAATGTGTTCTTGACATTTTTCAATACACAAAGAAAAGATCTCAAGGTGTCTTGGAGGAGATCATGTTCAAGAATTTTAATGAGACACCAAAACGATCATATGATGGTTGTTGCCAATGATTTTATAATGATATTCTTTAATGCAAATATTAAATTAGGAACTTGGGTTAACCATAATACTTCAAGTGGGCTTCTTTGAAATAGCAGTTGCAATTTAGTGAAGCCCCTTGGTATCCATTATTGTAAATTTTATTAGTTGAGAAAATAATGGGTTGGATTTTAGAATGAGATGGTTGGACATTAAAGGAAAATAAAAAAGGTGGCAAAGGAAGGAGATGAGGTGGGAAATGTATTTGGTTTAAAGGTTCTTAAATGTCAATAATATAGTAAATACGATTGGTTTAGGAATGCTAAAAGAAGATATTAGTGTAAATTTGTAGGTTTTGATTCTAGGACGGATAATAGATTGAACACTTCTACCTTAAAACCTTCCACATGAATCTATTATTCTCCACTCATTCATGTATTTTGTGTTTAAGGCCATAAGCCATTAAGTGACATGACCTTTAACACACTACTATCCACAATAAGTGTTGGCATCTTAGCCATTAGCATGAAGGACCTATACATCAAGGGTCAAATGGGGATAAGGTGATCAAATTATCCCTTTAGAATTGTTCATGGATGATACAAATTTGTCAAATGGGTGAAACAATGCGACAATTATAATTTGATAGATTTTACATAAAATGATAAATATGAATTGTCAACATGATTGGCATTTGATTTTAGACTAATTTATAAATAGGAGAAGGTTCTATAACCATTTTGAAAATATTTTTTTATGACAATTTCAAAAAAAATATTGAATAACACAATCGCTGAAAAGATAAAATGCAATTTAAAAGATTAACATTAAATTTATTTCTTATAATCTCATCTAAAATGGTACATAACTATAAAACTAGTAATTAAAGAAGATGAGTTATTCTTCATTTATGAAAGAAGTTAGCAGTGAAGAACTGTTGAACCTCATTACTAGATAATTGATAATATATTTTTACAAACAATGAACTTGAACGAAAATGTTTGCTAATTCAATTTAAGAGTGAATGAAACTCCAAGGGAGCAAATAGAACCATTCCAAGAGTCTCTGAATGTCGGAATGAAGATTTTGGCTGGCAATTTGTCAGCGTATATTTATCCGGGTATCTTGGACTTTGACATTTTTTGCTGCTGTCCTCTCCATCTCACGTTTTGACAGTGTTTACATTTATTTGATACCGGTTATGACAAGGATTGTTTTTGGGTAAGAGATGATGAATATTTAAAAGCGCGTAGAGATTTAATTTTATTCTCTGACTTATACGATGAAAGCAGAAAGTATTGTTTCTCTCACCACTCATAAGGTAACATGTGTGCAGCGTGCTGTGTAGGTTTCTGGAACTTCAACACGCAGACTTTTTTACAGATGCAGATTTTTCATGGAACACACAAAGTGCTAAAATAAATTTAATATAAAATAAAGCAAATGGTGAGAAGAGCTGGGAGACAACATATTCGACTCTGGTAAAAACCTCTTTTGTGCGCTACGTGCTGCTGCAGATTTTGATTTTATCCGTAGTCATAATATGGAGGAAGTTTGGGATTTGCATGGCCTGGTGGCCGCGGCTGTTGGCGGAGATTCGAACACACGATGTTTAGATGTTTGGAAGAATACTCCGCAACTAAGCCATCGGAACCCCAGGCCTGTAAATGGAAGTGCCGTTGCGACGACTGGAAGTTTATCTGTACCAGTGGCGCCGCCTTCAGTGGAGGTGGCTCAGCCGAGGTATAGAGGAGTGCGGCGGCGGCCGTGGGGAAGGTTCGCGGCGGAGATCCGCGACTCGGCAAGGCAGGGCGCTCGGATTTGGCTGGGGACATTTGATACTGCGATGGAGGCCGCGCTCGCATACGACCGCGCCGCTTTCGCCATACGCGGCGCCCGCGCGGTGCTCAATTTCCCTTTCGAGGCCACCGCCGCCGCTCCTCCTACACTACCACAGCCGCTGCCAACAAGGAAGAGGAGGCGGACCGAAGAAAGCACTGGAGTTCTATTCGCGCCGTCTGCCTGCTCGAGTTCTGGAAATAGCACGACGACGGAGTCCATAGCGGAGGCGAACGTTTTGGATTGCTCGGTTCTCATGGCTGCTTTCCCTGGTGGATACCAGGGCCTTTTGATGCCCTAACTTTACTCCACATTTTGATCTGCGTGGAGAAATGTTTTGTTGTGTAATGATTTTGTAGAGAAATATTTACTTATTTATTGGATATATCAATATTTCGTTACTCCGCATTTTGATCGGCTCAGAGAATGTTTTGTTGTTTACAGGGCTTTGTACAGGAATGTATACTTATTAAATATATGCCTCGCTTCGCGCATTTTGTTCAGCGCAGAGGTCTTTTAGCTTTGTTTTCATATATTTATTGAGTATATATCCTATGATATTTGTACTACTATTTCCTCCTCAGGTTGGGGTTTGTTAGTTGATTGTTTCGGTGGATATTGTGCCGTTTCTAATCGTGGATCCCCATAGACTATCCGATCTCGTGGACTTCATTTAAAAAAAAAAAACATTACTGTTTATTTCACAGTTTTGATTTTTCTTATATGTATGTATAATGGTTCTGAGATGTACAGCCCAGGTGCACTCCCATGTAATGGTACTGAATGTCCGGCGTTCAATTGAGTACGTCAAGATGCCGCTCGACAGTCCGGTAATTGACGATGTTGCGAAACGATTGATGTTTGCATGCAGCGAGTTAGTGGAGGAAGTGGGGTGGCCTTGGTCACCTGCAAGAATTAATTAGGCTGTATAGCCATCATGTTTGCCATCATACGTTTACTCTTTCATGGTTGCAACACTAATCATGCAAAAACCGTTAGAATTTCACCTCTACAAAAAGTAAAAAAATCATTAAAACAATGGGTACGCTAATCATTCATTCCGGAACGTTCGGAGTGCATCTGCACTGTCGCTGACAGGGAATTTGTCATAACATCATTTCATTTCAATAAAAGAACATCTCCATCAATTTTTCAACGATAAGAATGATCTGTATAAGTCGACGGGACCAACAGTGAGAATAAAATTAAATCTCCCAGGAATGGAAAGCCAAGTATGCGGGGCTTTAAATATTCCTCGTCTCTTACCGAAAAACAATCCTTGTCATAACCGTTAACAAATAAATGTAAACGCTGTCAAAACGTGAGATGGAGAGGACAGCAGCAAAACAGCGTCAAAGTCACCTGGATTTCTTATATGCTGACAAATTGGCAGGCAAAATCTGCCTGGAACAGTCAGAGACTCTTGGAATGGTTCTATTAGCTCCCTCGTAGTTCCATACACTCTTAAATTGAATTAACAAGCAATTGCACCTTATGTGTGCAATGGGTACGCCGAAGATGTGTGGAAGGTTAATTAGGATAAATTCTGGTCTATTTTTTTTTTTCATATATTTATGCAGTACACGAGGTCAATTGGTAGGTCATTTAGTAAATGATGTTGTTTGTGCAACAAATGTCTCAATAGAGAAGTGATAGCTTCAAATCAAATATGCATCCACTTACAGGGATCAAAGCATGATTGAAATAAAACCTCTAAATTAGGAAGATAATTAGGCTCCATTACCAGTGAGCTCATGTTATGTTTGCAATATATATATATATATATATATATAGAGAGAGAGAGAGAGAGGGGGGGAGGGGAGGGAGGTGGATGATTGAGAGAGAGAGAGTGATAAGGAGATAGAGATAGAGATGGAGAAGGAGAAGGAGAAGGAGAGGGATATGAAGAGGAGGAGAGAAGGAGAATGAAAGATAAAAGAGAGAGGAGAGAGGGATAGATAGAGATGGAAGAGATAAATATATAGAGAGGGATAGAGAGGCAAATAGATGGATAGATAGAGAGAGGGAGACATGTCTAGAGATAAAGGGGGAGAGAGGAAAATAGAGGTAGAGATGAAGATAGACTGAGAGAGGAAGAGGGAGACAAATAGATAGAAAAGAAATAGAAAGAGAGATTGGGAGATAGAGAGATATAGAGGAAGAGGGAGAGGGAGAGATAGAGAGATATAGATGGTGAGATAAAGTGATAAAGTGATAGAGATATAAGGAGATATAGAGAAAGGAGATATAGAGAAAGGAGGAGAAGGATAAAGAGACAAAGAGATAGACAATCAATGAGAATTAGAGATAGATAAATATAGAAAGGAGATATGGATTTCACGACCACTCTCTATGCTTTACATCACCGCCACCGCTTATCGGCTGAAACCGGTGGGTGCCAAAGATCGAGCTCCCTCTCGTCCTCTTTGCCGCTGGTCATATCACGTGACCGGAGTCTTTACCAAGAGCTTTTTTCTCCATCCAGCGGCGCCGGCCGACACCCACCCACCACTTCACCTCGACGCATCGCTCATTTTTGCAGGTTAACCACCGACTTGGTCATATATCAATGACCAGGGGCTATTTTTTTTTAGCCTGGGGGACAAATTTTTTGCTCCTAATTAGCCTACAAAGTGCCAAATCAAGGCATTTTTTTTGTTTTATCACAACTTTCACCTAGGGTATCGAATTTTTGCAAAGTATATACCGTCAGAAAGGGAATTTTGCATACTTTCTAGTGGTGACATCAATTCTATGAAATTTTGCTCGCAAAAAATTCTACAGTCAATTGAAGTCCAAACCCTAATTTGGACATAAAGGCTCATAAATTTGCAATGGCTCATTAAATTTTAGTGATTCCAGTGGCATCAGGAAGGTGATTCTGATTTTTTTTTCATCAGTCCAACCCCTTGATTAGTTTCAGCTCCAGGTACTCTTGCATGATATTTTTTTCAGTTTGGTGCCTTTGATCAATAACTTGGTTATTCTGAAGCTTGGGATAAGATTTTTTGCATCACTTCAGTTGTACATCATATTTTGAAGTCTTTATTTTTGTTGAAGGTCATTTTTCTTTTTGTTAGTGGAGAAATTTCATTATGGGGCTTGCATATTATTCTCATTTGACTATGTTGCACAAGGGTAACTATCAGCAATGGCGTGATGGGATCTTCCACCATATGCATTCACTTGATTTATTACCTCATCTATATGGTATAGTTCCTTGTCCAAGTGAAGGTGCTCAAAAATTTGCTTAAAGTTGCAGTAGGTACAATGTCTTGGAGATCATTGCTATGCAAGTTGATTTTGATGTTTTGAATGCTATTGATCATTGTGATTGTCTTCATATACTTTGGACAAAGATTTGGGAGCTATATGGAGATTTAGATACTCCACCATTCCCCAATGATCATGCTTCAGAATGTCATTCTTTAGATCAAGTACCCCATTATGCTATTGTTGTGCAGGAAGTTGATTGCCTTGAGATTGAAAAGGTTCCTTTCGGTGCTTCTTCTTCATAAGAGACAGTTGGTATCCCCTCACATTCAATGATTCCTTGTCCAGAATCATTGATGGAGGCTTCCACTATCATCATCCGTCAAGACACATTCAGTTTTCTAGACTTAACATCACAGGATGGCTTTGTTTCAGGCATCATTGACTTGGTTACTTCTACAGGTTTGGAGAACATTCTTGAGGGGGTATCACTCCTCTATTCAGAGATTTCCTATTTGAGACTACTTCCCTATCATTCCTTTCAGAACTTGGAGTTTCTTCAGTATCTACCATTGGATTTGCTTCAGACTTCTTTCAGTGGTTTTGAGGACACTTCCTTCAGGGGGGACTATCAAGTCTCCATCATATTCATGCCATCTCCATCTTTGGATATTGTTCAGCATCCGTTTCTGCATCGTCCTGGTTTGTCACTCTCTTCATTGATTGTGGCCTCTTCTTCATCAGGCGAGGAGACATTTGAGCAGAGTTCAGAGACACCATCGTCATCCGCATTCATCTTTCCTTCCTTCAATTCCTATCTAGAATGGGAAGCATCTTTGCACTTGCAGTTGGTTTTGTTTCTTCTGAATGAGAGACAAGTTGTTTGTCAGCATTGGATCTTGTTTTGTCTTTAGACACTTCCCTTTCTTGCAGGTGATCTCATCTTTTGGGGGGGCTCTTTAGTCTCTCTATTGTAACCATGTGACAGATGGTGTACTTGGGGGATATTTGGGAGTCCTCCATCCTTCCCATCCTATCTCACATTTCTGCATTTTCATCTCCTTTTTGGAGAGGGGTTTTCTTCCCATTGGGTTTTCCCCTTTTCTTCGGTTGTGGGAGATTTTCTGCATCTTCATGTACATGGGTACCTAACATGGCCTCGTAGTCGGGACCCATCATCATCTTGCATAATCATTGCTTTTTCCTCCCTAAGTTACACTTATGGGGGGGTGTTGGTGTAATTAATTATTACACTAGCATAAGTTAACTTAGGTCATAAATCATTTAGTCCTAGGTTGCATCATTTAATAAATGGGATAATATTCCTTTCCTAGTTTGTGGGATAATATTCCTTCTAGAACTTATCTCATTATTTAATGATCATCTAGATAGGGTTCACATGTTGTCACATGTTAGATTATAACACTTGGCAGCATCCCATGCATATTAGGGTTTACCTATTGCCTATATAATCAGAAATCTTGTTCATTTGTATCATATCTTTTTCATCATATCAATAGAATCTTTAATCAACATTCCATTGTTGTAACACTTTTCTTTGTGGTTGATCATCATTCTTGGCTCAAAGGTCCTCCATTGAAGATTGTAGCTTCAAGGACTGTGCATCCATAATCTCAACAAGAGATAGGTTGAAGAGGGAGAGAGAAGAGAGGGAGAGAGGGAGAGAAAGAAGAGGGGGAAGAGAAGGAGAGATAGAGAGAGGGAGAGATAGCTCAATAGATAGAGAGGGGGCGGGAGTGACAAAAATAGTGGGAGATAGAGAGAGATAAAAAGCGATATGGATAGATATATTAATCACCCTCTAGGCTATATCTCTATCTATTCATCTTTATCCCTCTATTTTTCTACCTCTCATTATCTATTTTTACTCCTCTCTATTTGTATGTTTCTCATTATCTCCCTCTCTCTATATATATTTTATTCCATGTATTTATCTTTATCTCCTTGTCTCTTTATGTGTTTTTATCTCTATCTATGTCTCTCTCCTCTTCTTTCTTTCTCTTTTCCTTTATCTATTTTTCTCTATCTCTCTCCCTCTTTGTTCCTCTATATCTCTACATATCTCTCTATATCTATTTGCCCCCCTCTTTATCTCCCCATTTCTATTTATCTAACTTTCTCTCTATATCTCTATCTCTAGCTTTATTTCTCTCTGTTTTCTCCTTTTTTCTCCCTATCCATCTTTTTATCCCTTTATTTCTATATTTGTTCCTCTCTCTTTATCTATCTTCATCTCTTCCTCCTTTGTCTCAATTGTCCCTCTCTTGCTCTCTTTCTCTTTTTCCTCTTTCAGCCTAACTATATTTATCTCTATCTCCCTCTCCATCTTCACTTCTTTTCTCTTTCTCTCTCGATATGTTTGTCTCCTTAAGTGTGCAATGGGTACAATGAAGAGGTCTTAAAGGTGAATTATCATATCCTTAATCAAATGGAATGCTACCTTAAGCATAAATCCCCAAAGACACATGCCATCCTTGGATTGTTGGCATCAAGCAACCAATCAAATATTAGTTTCTTTTTTTTCTTTTTCTTTGTACATCTCTTTTATTTCTCTCTCTCATGCTTTATCTCTCTTTGTCTATTCCTCTCTTTCAATATTTTTCTCTGTCTCTATCTCTGTCTCTCTCGATATCTATCTATCTAAATTTTTCACTTTCTATCATTCTCTATCTTTTGAGTTTCTCTAATTTTATTAGCCAATAGGCTACATATAGTGTGAGATTTGAGTCTGAAACAAGTCTCACACCTGCAAACCACTATTGATTCATTGGAAAACAAGTTTTAGCTTCCATTTAATGGTAAACCAATTGTCGTTTAATGGTAAAATCCTCTAAAATATCAGGTAAAAGCTTCAAAATCTCACATATCACATAAAAGCTAGATAAATATTGATTGGACAATTGGATGGGAACATTCTATTTCCATTTGGAGTACTTTTTGTCAATTTTATGGCAACTTTTTTTTTCATTTGCATTGCTTTATGTTTTAAATCTGTATGCAAATATTTCATAATCAGATAATCCTTATTTTATTTAAAGAAAAAATCTAGATTTATTTATTCTTTTTATTCCATTATTTAGCACTTATTATTAATTGTTTAATCTAGCCACATGTAATTAGAATTTGGAGCGCATCCATGCACAAACACATACTCTCTAACATATTAACATACATATAGTTTTCTACCAACGTAATCCTTGAACCTCCTTTAGTGCTAGTATATATACCTCTCTATATAGAATTGTCTCCCCCTCCATCTCTATTTCCTTTTCCTAATCTCTTCAAAGATCAATTAAACTATTAGACTTTTTATATGTTAATTTAATTTTTTCTATATAAAAATATATTAATTATTAATCATAATAATTTCATATTTATATTTAATAATTTCTATTATAGAATATAATATATAATAAAAATAATATAACCTATATATACTATTATATATAATAATAAACATAATTATATTGTATATAATCTAATCTAATATATATATAGTTTAATCTAACCACATGTAACTAGAATTTGTAGTGCATCCATGCACATACACATACTCTCTAACATATTAACAAACATATAGTTTTCTATGGATGACATAATCTATTATATAAAATATATACTAGCAATTGTACCTTGGTGTGCAATGGGTACGCCGAAGAGGTGTGAAAGGTTAATTATGGAAAAAATAGGTCCATTTTTTGTATACATTTGTGTAATACATGAGATCTAATGGTAGATCATTTAGAAATTCTCTGCGGTCCACGAGACCACATCTCTTTGAGGTATCTTGTCAAACACCAGGATAATTACAACTATTGACAAAATTTTCCTATTCCAAAGTCCCCATTTTTGCATAGGCAAAGATTGTTTACTATATAATATTGTAGCAACAAGTATAATTATATTATAAATTGTTTAATTTATATTATACATAGTATATATTATCTTTTGTATTGTATTTAAATGTTTGTTTAATTTGTATGAAATAAAAAATAGAAAGGACACACAATGGTGAAGAGAAAATAAAAGAATTTAAACAATTGATCCCAAAAGCTACATCAGTATTACCATGGTGGTAAGTGGAGTTGTATCATTGGCATTCTTATTCTAAAATTCCAAGAAAAAATAACTAGATAACTTGTTTTGTGCCACCAATTGTATTTTGTAGCTACTAGGAATTTGTCAAAATGTCTCTTGTACAACCATCTTATGATTGATAACCATTAGTAACAATTCCCTTGACATTCATCTTATGGTTAATGTTTGAATACCACCAAGGAGAATACACTTAGCCAAAAGCAGGGAAAGTTTTAAGCAACTGGAAATGTATTTAGGAGTTTGAAATGATAAGCAAATCTTTCAAATTTTATGCAAAAAAAAGTACATGTAGATCAATTTTTTTTTTTCCTTTTACAATATCGTTGAGAAAAATGTTATCTTTGCTATCTTGAAGATGCTAAATCCAATATTTTTGCAAGTGATTGAAGCTCTGGTGGACTTCTTGAAAGCTTGATATGGTTGTTGTACACATCTGAATTGTGAGATATGTGATCAAGTTGGAAGAAATGCTAGTGTAGGCCAATCTGTTTGCAATTTCAATAGTAATGATGAAAAGAGATGTTGTCCATCCTCTTGTGCGAAATCTGGTGAGAAGCCTCCCATGGAGGTCTGTAGATCCTTCCTTAGCTATGTTGGTAATATCATTGATTGGGAATTCACAAGGGGAGTAGGAAACTTGCTCCATAGTTTGGCTCTTCTTGCCTGTGCAAGTTGAAGTAGGAAACACGGATGGGTATTGTCTTTTTATAAAATCCTACGCTAGTGATCCCATCCAAAATGTAAATTCCAATCTTGAAACAACTGTTTGGTTTCTTGTCCAAACACGTAGTTTAAGGGCACCACCAAGGCTACCTTAGTCAATAGGGAGAATGCAACATTTGTTATGTTTTATATGTTTTATTACTTAAAATAAGAAAAAATTCAAGAAGGTGAATGAGATAATTTAAGGAAATCTTTAGTGAACTTTATAATATGCTTGAATGTTAAATTACAAGAGTATATGATTTCATTGGTAAAATTATTGAATTGTTTTCGGGATTCCTTAATGGGCATGTTTGAGCTTCAGAATGTAGATTCTAGTTCTTCATGTATAAAGTTTGTGTATAGACATATTGTACAAGAAGTGTGGGGCTTCTAAATGTGGAGTATGGTCAACTGGAACTGCACATCAAATGAGTTGTTTTAGGGATTTTATAACATATCCATGACCATGAGAATCTATGTACAACATATCTCTTCTTTGCGGTCTTTATAAATCTAAATCTACTATCTCCATTAGTATTTATCCATTTTCACCATTTAATTTCATTTTCCATGCATAAATCAGATTAGATTGTGTTGGCCCTTGCAAATTTGGTATAAAATTAGGTCAAAACCCTTTCAAATTTTAAGGAAAAAGAAATAATGTGTCTAGGAAGAATCTGTGATGAAAAACAACTTAGAAGCAAGAAATACTCCTCTAAGGCACTAATGACTCTTAAACTTTAATATCTGCCGGTGAGAGATATCATGTTATATAGAATCTTTAAAATATTAATATATTAACTTTAAGCAATCTTTTCATGGAAAAACTAACTAAGCTCAATCCTTGCCATAAATTGTCTATAAATGATGTGTTGGATAGATGGCCAACATTACAAAAAAAATTCCTCATTTGATCAACAATTGTGAATTTCAAGTGGCACAACCTGAATGAAACAAACACCAATACATTGTTTAACATTCAGCAGATGGAAAGATATAGCACCTTGGAAAGCAATATCCAAGAAAAATTTAAAAGAATAGTATCTGAATACTAAGAAAAGATGGAGGCCATTATCCAGGACTACATCAGAAACACAAATGAGGGAAAGTATATTAGAATTTCACAAAAAATCCTACATTACTGAGTAGAAGTCTGCACCAAACAATGACAATGCAGCCTAAAATAAGTCACCTTGTAATTTATGTATAGTTTATTGAAGGAGATGCCTTTTAGATCAATAAAATATATCCTAGTGAAGTGTTCTATATAAGATCTATTTTCCAAACCATACTTGATATTAGTAATTTAGTAATATTAGATAACACGTTTCCCATTAATATTAAGCTTTAGGAAATCATTGTCTCCATCTTTATTGATATTTCTGTGAGGATACCATCTCTTTAAGTGGGCTTATGTTTGCATTGAGCATATCCAAAGAGTTCTTACGGATATATCTTATTGTAATTATTTACAAATCTGATGTGAACTGGGATTGACTCATATCACCCAAAGTTGTAGTTAGAGATTGGATGCAAGGTTAATAACCTAAAACAAGAAGAATTTGGTCAATGGCAATGAATTAAACTTATACATTCTCGAGGATCAAGAAAAAGACCTAAAAAAAAAATGGCTAAGTCTAAGGTTATCCCATGCTAAACATGGGTTTGTGGTAAGAGGCGACAATAAGGAAGGAATTGGAAAATTCAACATGGGTTCAAATATATAAATCAAGTCCAATGAGAATAAATGGTTAAAGAAGGAATTGGCAAGATAAAGAAGGAATTGGAAAATTCAATAGAAAAGAAGATTAGGAAAGAAAGTGACGAGAAAGGAAACATCTTAATCCATTGCAACCCCTTTTAACAAATAAGGTTTGTAGTCAATTTCAAGGCACTTCCTCTCATATGAAATGTGTTGGAAAAGCTTGAGCTTGGTGCTCCTATAATATTGAGGAATGCGTACATTGTAGAGTCAATGGCAGATAAGCCTAAATGGCAACCTATGTGTATCATTGTGCCATATTGGAGAACTCATACAACCTGTCTATAGGAGAATCATTTTCTACTTTCCAACCCTTCTGGTAGGAACTTTTAGAGCTGATGACATCATGGTTGCAATGCCTCTAGATAGATCTGATGAACAAAGATTCATCAATCTCAATAGCAATATAGGTTGGTGCATTGAAAAAGCTTCTCCTAATCAACACAATATTCTCAAAAGATTGTAATTTTATCCAAACTCAAAATGCATGATAGTGATTATGTCAAGAGGCATAATAGGCATGATCATAGAAAATGCACACCCTTTACTCTGAACAACTTCTTAAAAATAGAAACCTACAGAAGTGGGGCCAACCAATCACACAAAATACTATAACAACCATATACATATCCTTATATAATGTTCCAGGTTAATCTCTCTAATACCAAGAGTTAAGATATTCCAAGAGTTATGTATGTTCTTGCATTCCATGAGATAACCTCTCTTTGAGGCATTCTGTCAAACAGTTCACATACCTTTTCTATGCTTCCACATTTTGGATACATTTCTACTAGAGCATTTCCAACTATAATATCTGAAAAAAATACTGCTTTCATGCTACTTCAAGATGGATGTCCATACCCTGTTCCAAAGCTCCCATTCTGGCATAGGCAGGGAGGAAACTGGCGAAGGTTGTGGAATTTGGCTTTACACCTGCCAATTGCATATGCTTGAAAGTTTCTAAATCCTTTTCAACAAATCCATTTTGCACATATCCTGCAATCATTGCAGTCCTTGAGATGACATCTTTTCACAGTTCACGTGCCTGGTTAATGCTTCCACTTTTTGCTTGAAAGTTTATAATATCTGACAAAGTTTCTCTATCCTTTATGCTTCGATGGATGTCCATACTGTTCCAAAGCTCCCATTTTGGCATGGGTGGGGAGGATGCTAGCAAAGGTTGTGGAATTTGGCTTTGAACCTGACAATTGCATTTGCTTGGAAATTTCTAAAGCCTTTTCAGCAAATCTATTTTGTGCATATCCGAGACCACATCTCTTTGAGGCACCTTGTCAAACACTTCACATGCCTTGTCTATGCTTCCACATTTTGCATACATGTCTAGATGTTATTTTCAGTAACATATTAATCCCGATGCAAGATATTTAACTCATATATGAACATACATATAGAACTGAAACAATAACAAAATCTGACCTTCCAATCAGGAAATAAGTACTAATGGAACCAAAAATGTTCAGTATTCAGAATGAGGAGACTAACATGCCCAACGGGAGCTTGTTGGAGCGCCTGCAGAATTCACAAGGACCACAAAAGGGGTTGTCGTGGCCGACCCACTACAATATAGGACTGGGGGCAACCTGTGGGCTGAGCTATATGCATCACGATTGCACACCTCCAATACTGCACAGGGATGTCAAGTCCAACAACATCTTGCTAGATAAAGATTTTGAGGCTAAAATTGCAGATTTTGGCCTGCCTAGAGTTCTTAAATGCATGCATAATTCCAGATATTTATGGCACCATCCAAGGAAAAATTATCTGCAAGTTTCATCGCCACAGGAATTTAATGAACATACTCTAAAACCTGCACCGATTTACATACTTAGAAGAAGAAAGTAGCTTTACAGATTTTTAAAAATAGTTTAGAAACTACTGCAAACTTTGAGCTATTATTACTATCACTTTTCGTTTCACCTATTTACAAGGACTAAAAGGGAAATTAGATCCTTGTGCTACTTTGTCTATTACTAATTTAATTACTTTTGCTGCTCTCAAGCTCTGCACAAATATTTTTACAAGATTAACTCTCCATTGCTTTATCTAAGTTTGTAGTTACTTTATATCCGTTCTTAGCAATTATATCTTCACCATACTTCACAAGACTGTATAATAATTCAATGTCTCCTGTGTCGATAAGTCATACTTCATGCAAGACTTTGAACATGTAGTTGGAGCGCTATTTTTACAGAGGTTCATAAGTTGCAGTTTAGAAATATATCTAGTCATTGTTTTTGATATACAGTCTGCAATTTTCAGCAATACACAAAAAATTCTGAATTACTACTCAGTATTTTATGCTTGTGCTGATCTCTTGAGTTATGAATGATAATAGCAGAGGCTTGAATTAAGGATGGCAATAAGGTTGAATCTGAGATAGATTTTCCATAACTATTTGCCTGTCTTCAACATGTGATTCCAACACTTCTAGCAATCCACTACGCCCAAGTATAAGAACTTGTGAAAGCATCTTTGTTCTAGCCCTAAATTCATGAGGCTTATTAAATAACGCTCTGAATTCTCCAAACATATCGCTTGTTTCTTCCTTCACAAGCTCCTAAAATTTAGAGGTAAAAAGGATGTTTAATGGAACTTTGAATTAAAATGATAACATGTAACAAATTTATTCTTTTTTGCTTGATGAATTGGCTGGACTTTATTTACCTTGTCAAGTCCCGCTCTTTGAAACTCTAATTACTGTAAAATAAGCATTTCAGGATTGTTTCCAGAGAAATCAAACTTGCTTAAAAATAAAATAAAAAGAGAAAGAAAACAAAGTATTATAGTACCACTGCTCCAGAGACAACAATATAGAGATCCGTGGGTGCCTCTTCTTGCAAAACAATTTCATGTCTTGCAGGGAAATAGGCAGCTTGAATCTCTGATACCTGCATATAAGAAAAACTCAATCATATTCTCTACTTTTCCTCTCCACTAACAACATAGATACGCAACCACTTAACAAGTGCAGAAGAAAACTGCAAGACACTCCCCAGAATAAATAAGCTTTTTCAAGTATGGGCAAATAGAGTCAATACAATTACTCTTCCTTAGCCGTTACAAATGCATGATGTGTCATGCGTGAGAGGATGTCGTGTGTCTGACGCCTCTTTGCTACATTCGTCCTTCCCAGTCTCCAATAAGAAGGCAATACAAATGTAACAGTCACCGCGGAGGATACAGCAACCTTCACGTCAAATTAAATTTGCTGACTTCACTAGGGGAGAGGGGTCTATAGTGGAGCATCCTAACTTCGCATTGCTCAAAATCCTATGTGGAAATTTCAAATCACTCCCAATTCTCTACAACAGTTTGTTTGGCAACTCGTGTTTCTATATTTCGTTTTAGGGTCACATCATCAAATATGATGCCACATTAGCATGCTTTTTGTTAAGATATCCAAAAAAGGTCCAAAAAAAAGTGAGATAGATAGTGGTGCACTAAGTCATGTTTTATTGGTACGCTGATGTGGCATCACATGATTTGTCACTTTGCATACTTTATGGATAAAAAATGTTTTACAATTGGATATTAAAGTGCTCCACTATGGGGTCCACTGAGGACTACTTCTATCCCCACTATTGGACCCTGCTTCATTATAGGCCCTTCTCTCCTACTGGTATCGACATGTCAAGTTTGACATCAATAATTTTTGTTTACATAGATTGTTGATTGTCACTGATCAAGAATTTTTGGTCACTGTAAAACACCTTTCGACCTAATAAAATTTTTTATACTAGAATACATATATTAAATATTAATATATATAAAATACGCCAAGAGTTATCATTCTGTAAACCCTATTTAAACATCAAAACTAACCCTAATCCCAAGAATTATTAGATAAACCTAATGCTAATTTAAGTATGATTAAACCCTAACCCTAGCCTTAAATGTAACCATAATTGAACCCTTTGCAATCAAATCTTTGATTTCTCTTTGCAATGAAATATTATTTATTTATTTGATTGTTCTTTTTATTTCATCAAATCTCTTTGATTTGATTTAAAATCTAATTGAACTTTAACCTTAACTCTAATTGAATTAAAACCCTAAACATACCCAACCCTAATTTAACACTAACAGTAATCCTAACCTAATCAAAATTGAACCTTATCCCTTATTGTATTTAAACCCCTAACCTATCCTTAACCTCAAGTTTAACCCTGAGTGAACCCTAAGCCTAGCCTTAATCATTATTGTAATCAAACCCTAACCCTAAATTAACTAATAAATTCTTACTATTTGAACCGAACTATAACCCTAATTGATCCTTAATTGAATTCTAACGCTAAATCTATTTGAACCTCAAAAATAACAGTAACCCCAATTTTTATCAAATAATACTAACCCTAACCACAATTGAACCATATTTCAATAATAACTAAACTATAACTCTAATATTAACCCTAATCTTAGTTGAACCCTTACCTTGATTGAATTGTAACCTTAACCCTTGAACCTCTACCCTAGTTGAACCCTAAACCCTAGTTGAAGCTTAACCCTAATTGAATCTCAACCCTAACCACAAGAATGACCTTAATTAAAGCTCAATCATAATCCAATTTAAAACTTAACTCTAATTGGACCCTAACCCTAATTAAATCCTCATTGAATCATAAATTTAATAATATATTAATCCTAATCTTGAACCCTAAATAAATCATAACCCTAATTGAACCCTAACCTTAATTGAACACTGAAACCCTAATCCTAACACTAATTTTAATTTTAAAATAACTTGTTCAATAGTAAAATAACTTAAACCATTTTTTTTAAATAACATCCATATACAAATGCAAAGTGTTTCTTCACATAATTAGTTTAGAGGATTGAATATAATATCATTATCGATAGGATGCAAAAATAAGCACAAAACATTAAAAAAAATGACAAAGGTGTACAAATTTCACCATTATACTTATACTAAAAATTCAAAATCAATGACTTATTTTAGTTTAAAGGAAACTTGTTCAATAATAAAATAGTTTAAATTAATCCTTAGTTTAAAATTATTTTAAATAAAGCATAACTTATTTTAATCATGTACTTAAACTATAGATTTAAAACAACTTATTTATGAGCAAGAAAAAATTCTCTAAAATTGACTAACATTTCCATCAAACTAACTTTTTGATTCATCAAACTATGATCTAATAAAAAAACTAATCTATTTAACCTTTGCATGGCCAAACTTGTTTATAATGAACACTTCCTTAAAAAAATATATATATATTTATAATTTTATTTCTGTTGAATCTTTAAGGATTTATTTTTTATTTTATTTAAATTATTTTATATGAAATTGTCATATTTGATGACTATCATAATTTTAATCTTTTAATTATTCTTTTTAATTAAATTAATTTAATGTCATAATTATTATATGATCTTAACTCATTAAAGCACTTAAATATTATCTATTAATATTATTTACATCCAATATTTTAATTTAAAAGAAACTTGTTTAATAATAAAATAATTTAAATTAATCACTGGTTTAAAATTATTTTAAATAAAGCATAACTTATTTTAATCATGTACCTACTTATCATTATATTTTTTTTTCTGAATTTATAGACAAGAAACCATTCTTTAAAATTAACTAACATTTCCATCACCATACTTAAAATAAAGCATAACTTATTTTAATCATGTACTTATCATTATATTTTTTCTCCATGTTTATAGGAAAGGAAACTTTCTTTAAAATTAACTAACATTTCTATCTCTATAAAATGATGGTAAAAATAACTTATTTTTTGATTTATAAGATTATGATATAATAAAAAAATTAATCTATTTGATGTTTGTATGACTAAACTTTTTTATGGTGAATACTTGCCTTATAGAAAATAAAAAATAAAGTAAAATTAATACTTATAATTTTATTTTTATTGAATCTTTAAAGATTTTTTAATTTCTTTTATTTGAATTATTTTATAAGAAACTATTATATTTGATGACTATCATAATATTAATTTTTTAATTATTCTTTAATTAAAATAATTTAATGCTAAATTGTGTATAACAGACGCACATAATTATTATATAGTTTTAACTAATTAAACACTTAAATATTATATATTAATATTCTTTATATTAGATATTACAATTTATTTTATTTTATTTTAACTATTTAACATTTTCATAATAATGTAAATTAATAACTTGAAAAGAAAGTAACTTCAATAAATTTAATTTAATATCTTTTAACTTCTTCAAGTCACATAAGAAACAGATGATTTTTATATAATATTAAGACAGGGAAAATTTTGAGGATCGTTTTAATGTTGTTGTGCACATTTTGTTACTTTTGAATAAGTTGGTAAGTGAACTGATAAAAATTATAAATAGATAATAACTATCTTTAGAAATGCTTGACTGTTTTGGAGTAAGAATCCATAACTATAGGAAGATGCCATGATATAGAGTCATTCCTTAAAAAGACCGGAATACACTAGGCAATCCGTTTCTATATCAAATTACTTCCATAATAATCAGACATTGAAAAGGAGAAACACAGTTTTATCAAAGATTGCATCAAATAGACTGATACATTACAAATATTTAGAGACAAACTCATCTAAACAACCATCAACACATTTACAATTAAATAATAAAATCTTAATACATTTTACTTAAAATGTCTCGAAAACATATAATTTGTTATGAAAAACTCAAATTGAATGCCATGTTACCTTCGTGGACTATTATGATGATATAAGAGACATCTCATAGCTCTTACACCATGCACCTGTTAAAACAGGGTAATGGTGTAGGTCTACAATAATAAGAATAGGACAAGGTGGTGAATACCAAAATTAGGAAAATATTTAGAAACCTGCCTACCCACATATCTTAGACCCTTTTTTACTAAGTGATGACTATAAGTACAACACTGCACCCATAATTGATTACACTTAACAAAGGAGGACAATAAAACCCAATAAATCACTTCCATGGTAGTGTCATCTAGGATCCTCTTTCTTGTCTAATTTATAATGCCATCTTCATTGTAACCATGAAAATATCAAAAAAGCATAAACATACAGTACCAAAAGAAATCCATTACTTCATGACAATTTAAATACAAAGCAAAGAGTTATAATGGGCAATGGAATAAACTACAAACATATTACACGAAAACAATGCTTAGCATGCATTTGTATTTTGTGGTGCAGGACAAATGTGCAACAACTTCTAGTGTGAAATCAAACATCTGGTTCTGAGAAATAATTGACACTTCTACTCACACTTTCATAGACGCTTCTACTCCTGATGGTTGTGCAACACAACAACTGGACACTCTTAGCAAGATTTTAAAAATGCACTATTAAAAATCTACAGTACTTTTTTTTGCAAAGAATGGCAAGGATTACCTATTAAAAATAGCAGGTCTCCATCAAATACAAACTTTTACTATGCATCAAAATATTTACATTAATTATTTAGCAACCTATACTTCTTGCGCTAGGACTACTACTAACCATAAATACATGCTACTTAGAAATTGTTGTTGCACAAATTGTAAAGAAATTCAAACACCTTATTAGAAAACGTAAACTAAATTGTGGCAATCTGTTAATCATCACATGAGAATGTGTAAGTCTCGTTGCTGTTCTAAACATTCTGTGATCAAGCATGGGGCTTGGACTATCGACGAAGACACGATTTTGAGAGATTATGTTGCCACTCATGGTGTTAGGGAATGGATGTCTCTACCCGTAAAAGCATTTAAACTAAAATAAATGAAATATTTTGCATACCTTTTTCAAGAGGCTCAACATTGATAGCTTTATTATCGAAAATGATTTCTTTTCCAGGTCTGAAGCAATGTGGAAGGAGTTGCAAATTGCAATGGTTGAACTACCTGTGTCCGGAAGTGTGGAAACATTTCTGTCGATGAATTAGAAGACTTCATTATTTGATTGCACAGACTCCTTGCAGGAATGTACCCAACCAAATGCGAGATTTCTAGCCAAGCTCTCGAATCTCAGAATCCCATTGTTTCCCATGTCATTTCTCAATCCCCTGTACAAAGGATGCCTGCTCTCATTGCCTCGCCTCGCTCCTCCTGAGATTTTTTATTGTTCTTATTGTCATCCTCCTTGCGAAGCTGCTGTTTATGCCAACCATGAAGGCTTCATTAGTTTATGATTCACCATTATATGTCTAAATAGTGGGTCACCTTTCTACGTAGTAAGCGATTAAAAACTCACGAAAGAACATTACACAACTCTTTAATTTCATTAACTTTTGGTGTTACTCATTTCACATGCGCCTCATTGTCTTCCACTACTGTTAATGTCATATCCACCACCATGATAGCCAGCGAGGACGTCAAATTTTTTAAAAAAGGGTTAATGTTTACGAAGAAACATTCTCCCCTCTACAACTGAATATGCCTCTCGGCGTAATTATCAAAATAATTTTATTTTAAAAATAATATACCAAAATAGTAAAATCGTTGATGAAGCTCAAATTTTCTACGGTGAAAACTCCCATTGTCATGCAACACAACCATCTTTGGTAGAGGAATTTTTTTTATGAATGTCATTGATTTCCCTATATTTACTTTAATACATAGATTTTCCTCCATGACCAATAACATTAAGTTCAAAAATCCAAGTCAATACAAATATTGGAACTAATGAATTTCAAGAAATATTTATGAGTTGCCTAAAGTAGAGCTTATCTCTCATAAATATTGTATGGAATAGTGTACATTGCACTCCCGGTTCTATGTCCATGCTCTTTAATAAAAATATATTACATAATTTATTTTAAAAATTTATGTTTATCTAAAATTTCAATTTTTTACATTTTTTTTTTTTTTAAATTATTTTTTTTAATACTTTTTTATATTGAGTTTGTAGCGGAGAAGACCCAGTAGCTGCCAGGGCTAACTTCGCGCAACCGTAAAATACAAACTGTATGTCGAATCGGAAAAAAAAATTATGGGTTTTTTTCGCACCTGAGTTAAGATCTTATAACTAAGGTTTTGGCTTTTGGGCAATTCGGTAGAGTGCGGTAGCATCCGATATGCGCGCGTATGTCAAAAAGACCCCTTTTAGAGGTGCCGCCCGGTTATCATCACCTAATGTCCCAATACCCCCTACATATAACCACTAATAAAAAATTAAAAAAACACCTAATTATGTCACTTTTAATATCTAATTAAAACTCTTTTATCATTCAAATCCGCTCAAAAGTGAATGGGTCTAATTCACGCTAGCACCTTCTACAATCAATTTCGCACCCATTACAAATCACTCCTACATATTAATCTCCTTATCTAAGCACCGGACACCAAACACATTACACCTAAATTAATCTTTATTTGGGGTCCGATTGACGCATATGATTAATGTTTTTTTGTGGGTATCCCATCATAACCATTCGCTTTGCCGCGCGCTGTCTGGAAGGTTCCCGGCGATGGAGAAGGCTGCGGATGGCGACGGCTCCCCACAGCTCCTCCACGTGCGCACGGCTCCAGGTAGCATCTAACATCGTCTACCTTGTGAATATGCAAACAATGGTACTGCTTAATCATTTTCTTCTGCATCTTTCATGACTCGTGAAGGGTTTATTCGAGTGTTAAGACCCGTGAAGGGTTTGTTCGACGTTTGATAAATTATTACTGCTTGTCTATGAAGTAAATCATGCATCTTACAACGTGGTAAATTCGACTGTATCATGATTTTGTCTGCAGAAATGATAACGAATTTCATGGGTTTGTGAAAACCCTTGCTTTGTTTTTCCAAATGTGGGTTCTATTGTGCTTAAATTATTAAATACGACCTGGTAAAGTCGATTGTCTCATGATTTTGTCTCCAGAAATGATCAGGAATTTAGTGGGTTTGAACACATGTCTATAAAAAACCCATGTCACTTTGGGCATAAATCGACAAACCCATTAAAAATAAATATGTTTTTGTGAAAACCCTTGCTTTGTTTTTCCAAATGCGGGTTTTATTGTGCTTAAATTATTAAATACGACCTGGTAAAGTCGATTGTCTCATGATTTTGTCTCCAGAAATGATCAGGAATTTCGTGGGTTTGAACACATGTCTATAAAAAACCCATGTCACTTTGGGCATAAATCGACAAACCCATTAAAAATAAATATGTTTTTGTCAAAACCCTTGCATGGTTTTTTCCAAATTCGTGTGCTTAATGAATTAATCTCATGAAACCCTTGTTTGGAATATTCTGCATCTATCTAAAAAACGAATTCGTGAAAACCCCTGCTTGGCTTTTTCCAAATTCGTTTGCTTAAGGAATTGATCTCATGAAACCCTTGCCTGGAATATTCTGCATCTATCTAAAAATGCACTTCTGTATTCCTGCGACTGACAAATTATTACTATGAAACCCTTGGTTAATTTCTTTCAAAAACCCAATACATACATACATACATATATGTATGGTATGTATGTGCACATACATACTTACATATAAGCATGTATGTATGTGTACATACATACCATCTATAGATGTATGGTCTGTATGTATGTACACATACAGACATACATATACACATACATACCATAAATATATATATGGTCTGTATGTATGTATACATACAGACCATACATATATACGTACATGTATATACATACATACATATATACATACATGTATGTATATATGTATGTGTTTATGTGTACATACATACATGTACATACATGTGTATACACATACAGACATACATATGTACATATATAGATATACACATACAGACATACATATGTACATACATGTATGTATGTACACATACACACATACATATATACATAATGTATGTATATATGTATGTCTGTATGTGTACATACATACATACATACATGCATACATGTATTTATAATACATACATGTATGCATGTATGTATGTATGTATGTACACATGCATACATGTATTTATAATACATACATGTATGCATGTATGTATGTATGTATGTACACATACAGACATACATATTTACATACATGTATGTATGTACACATACAGACATACATATATACATACATACCTGTATATACACATACAGACATACATATATACACTTACAGACATACATATGTACATACATGTATGTATGTACACATACATACATACATATACAGACATGCATACATACATACCATACTTTCCATTGCACATACAGCAGGCCTCAGGTAACATCTAACATCTTTCTCCTTTGAATATGCAAACAATGGTACTGGTTAATCATTTTCTTCTGCATCTTTCATATTACAAAAATGTATGTATGTATGTATGTGCACATACATACATACATGTATATATGTATGTATGTATCGAAAGCAACGACAAGCATCCTCTACACATTCCTCTAATATCCCAAGTATTAGGTAGGTACTTATAGTTATTTTTATTTATGCAATGTCTTCTTACTTTATACATTCTACCATTTGTAAAGAAATTTCTACTTTCCATTGCACATACAGTAGGCTAGCATACATATATTTGTCATTTTACATTCTGTGTCTCTTGTTCATTCAACAAATCGATGTACATGTGTGTATCCTTTGCCTATCCTTTCAAAATGCAAACAATGGTACTGGTTATTCATTTTCTTCTGCATTTTCACGACCCATTAAGGGTTTATTCGATGATGTCAAAATTATTACTGCTTGTTTATGAAATAAATCATTCCTCTTACACTCTCATTTTATGCTGCTATGCAATTGTTGTATATATGTATGATATCATATCTATGTATGTATGCACATACATACATACATACATATTATATATGTATGTGTGCATGTATGTATGCATACATACATACATGTATGTATGTGCATATATGTATGTATGCATACATACATACACATACATACATATATGTATGTATGTATGTATGTATGTATGTATGCATGTACATACATACATACATACATATGTATGTATGTATGTATGTATGCACATACATACATACATACATATATATATGTATGTATGTGTATGTATGTATGTATGTATGCACATACATACATATATAGATACATATATATATGTGTGTGTATGTATGTATGTATGTATGTATGTGCAGCTACAAAGACAGCGCGCGACAAAGCGAATGGTTATGATGGGATACCCACAAAAAAACATTAGTCATATGCGTCAATCGGACCCCAAATAAAGATTAATTGGGGTGTAATGTGTTTGGTGTCTGGTGCTTTAGTAAGGAGATTAATATGTAGGAGTGATTTGTAATGGGTGAGAAATTGATTGTAGAAGGTGCTAACGTGAATTAGACCCATTCACTTTTGAGCGGATTTGAATGATAAAAGAGTTTTAATTAGATGTTAAAAGTGACACATTTAGGTGTTTTTTCTGCTTTGCAATGTATATTACTGATATATGATTGTATGACTCTATGCATGCATGCAAAGCTGCAAAAAATCACAGATATATAAGGCTTCCCAAATGAACATCCAATCCAAATATAGTGCAGAATTCAGTCATATCATCTCTAAAAACCTACGTAACTGGCAGCTACAAATTCAAATGCTATAACAAATTCATATTTGAAACACAACAATCAAATTGAATGCATTCAATTGTCAGATTCAAATTTCTAAATAAGAGGGATAGCAGCCAGTGGCATTCACAATTTTTCTCCTCTACTACTATATTTGCAATTGAACTTGATTAATTATGTGTTGTTGTACATGCATTATTTCAAAGGTCATATGATGTTTGTATGTTACTAGCCTCGGTTGTGACTACCCGTGGTTGTAAATCTTTTCTTGCAGGCATGGGAGAACAAGGAGAGGTGGTGTAACGATGTTCATGGTGGGCAGTTTGGTAATTGTGTTTATCAACACACCAAATAATTAAGGATTTTTTGTTCAAATTGTTCTAAGTTTCAATTATTGTTCTATGTTTTTTACTAACTAGTATATCTTTTTATTTATTTCAATAACTATTGTCCATGTTTGTTTGTTGTATTATATTTGTTTGTTGTGGCAGGCATGTCAAATGGCTAGGAGGTTGTGAAGACCATGTCAATTTGTAAGATTACATATCAGGTAAAGTCTTTCAAGACTTTACTTTGGCTGTGACCCGATAGACATTGTGTTCATTTATAATGTTCATTTTTATTATTCATTGTAAACTTACATTTACAATTTACAATTAAATTAATTTCCAAGTGTATGTGTTCAAAAATTTATAGTTTCAAATAGATTAATTTATGGATATGTTGCATATAGATGTATAGTTATATGTATGCATATACTTAGTTGTGTATACATATGTATGTATGTATGTATGTATGTATATATACATATATATATATATATATATATATATATATATATATATATATATATATATATATATATATATATATATATATATACATATATATATATGTATGCATGTATACACAACTAGGGAGGTTGTAAAGAGCAAGTCAATTTGCATGATGACATTTCAAGTCAAGTCTTTCAAGAGCTTACCTTGGCTGTGACCTGCTAGACATTGTGTTCATTTATGATGTTCTTTTTTCTGATGATGTTCATTCATTAACCTGAACAATGGGATTTGATTTATGGTGGGATTTGTTGATTTTAGGTGATCAGATTAATTGCACAGAAAATAATTCAAAATCAAACAACATACATAGATGTGAGAAAATACATAGAAACTTATTGAATTATTAAGTTTGAATTTTCAAAAAGTCTGATGTCAGGGAAAATACAAAGTTTGAATTATAATGTTTTCAACCTTTACCAAATGCATTATTTACAAAACATAGATCTTGAATAGAGTAGTGAGTCATATTTTTAAATCACATCAATGATAGATGAATACAACAAACACAAAACTGATTTCGAATCACAAAAGTATAGATCATTAACTTGGAAAGAAGACAAGGAGTCTTCATATATACAAAAAACACATTGGAACACATCGAATTAGATAATTTGAGAACACACTACCATTTAGTTCTACAAAATTAGACACTAGTATCCAAATGCTATCCAATACAACAAACTAGTATCCTTTGACTGTCCAATACAATAGACCAGCATTCAGTTTTACACAAAACACTCTAGCACACTTCGAGGTCAAAAAATTGACAACAAAAAATCGTAATCAGACATCGACAGATCTGATTATGAAGTGGTGTGTCCTTGGGGGTCAACTGACTCTGCGTCAACTGGAGAAGATGTTGAGGACTGCGGATTGTTCTGTATGGCACTTGCTATACAAGCAAGCAATGCATGATTTGCCTCTGGAGTTAGCTGTAACTGTGGAGAGCAGCCTTCAGAAGACCCATTTTGTAGGCTGCTAAGAGCTGCAAAGGCTGGAGACAAAATGTTAATCATGTCCCTTAAAATTGGATGTTGACTTGGAAGAGGAGTTGTAGGAGTACTCTTACTTCTGTTTCTTTCTGCTCTTTCCGCCTGCTTTTGGTTTTCCTTCAACTGTCTAGCAATCTTTGCTTGCTCCCTTTGAAGCTCCTTTTCATGTCGCTGCCTCAGTTTCTCCTCTGCAATTTTTTGTTTTTTTGCAGCACGCTCCAATCTATTTGCCTCCCTCTGTGCGAGGATTGCTTCTCTTTCTGCCTTCCTTTCAGCCATTTGCTCCTTTTTCCTTTGCTGCAATTCTTGGTTTCTTTGCTTCTGTGCCTCTTGTTCATTCAGCAAATTGAAGAAATCATCTGATGTCAAAATTTGAGACTGCCTACTAAGGCGTAGGACCCCATTGCGACCTCTGTTAGATGATTGGCGCACTCGTTGCATTGGGAGTTGCAAAAAAGTGCTTCTGCAGCCTGCTGGTTGTTGATCATTGACTTGTGTGCATGGTACATAGTCAGCCTCTTCATCATTTGAGTCATTACCATCGACTCCATCCTCTTCATCATTTTCAGCCTCCCAATTTCTCCCAGTTGTGAAGTAATGGATTACATCTTCAGGATCAACATTCGGTGGTGATGGCATGGACAACCCTTCATCCACTTGAGTGAAATTGAGATGCACCCCTAGGTTCAAAGCTGCATCTTCAAATTCAGATGGCAGATTCAGACTCTCTTCATTTTCAGCTGCCTGATTAGATGATCGAACTGCTGGTTCTTGTTGAATTTCTGTTGCCTCAATGTTTTCTGGATTTGGGGGAATGTTTGCAGAAAAGGTATCCACAAACTGTCCAATCTGTTCCTCATTCCAACCTGCTATCCTCAAACAAGTCTCAGCTGCCATGAACTGTGCCTCTTCATCAGCTGTATCACCCTCAGTTTCTGCTCCCAATGTCGTTCCTTCCTCTTCAACCACAAAAGCTTGGCTTGGCCCCATATCCAAGTCAAGTGCATGTCGATCTAATGGCCAAATTCCTATTTTTCTAAAACCACTTGCAATGTTATTAGGAGTCAAAGCTTGTGCAAAAGCTTTGCTGGCAAGTGTTGCCAACTCTTCCCTTCCAATGTCAAGTTGAGGATTTGCAGAGAGCCATATAGTCCTTTGCTGTTTGAAGTAGTGCTTAAATGGTGAGAACACACTAACATCAAGGGGCTGCAATTTGTGACTGCAATGTGCTGGAAGTGTGAGCAAATCTATTCCCATAGCCTTTGCTACTTCAATCGTTTTGAATGCGACATGGCTGCCATGACCGTCAAAGATTAGAAGCTTTCTGTTGGTTGGTGACACACCTCCTGGGACATTTTTTGCGAAGTGTTTTAACCATGCCACAAATAATTCTTTGGTCATCCAAGCATGCTCTTGGATTGCCATGCATGCCCTTGGCTCACAGTTAACAATATAGTTTTTAATGTTCCTTTTGGACTTGAACAAATAGTAACCAGGTATAGCTTGACCTGCTACACTAACACAAGCTAGAACAGTGATCCATTCTCTGCTTTTAGCAATTAATTGTGGAACACATTTCGTCCCTGTTTTTGCAATAACTCTCATTGCACAATTTCTGCCAGCTTGCACACCTGTTTCATCACAGTTCCATATGTTGTTGGGCCCATAATTCAGTTTGTTGTACAACTCCTCCAAGTTATCATAGAATGAAGAAACTATTTCGGGCCGCAGCATTATAGCTCGATCTGTGTCCACTCCTTCGGGTGTTCGAATTGTCAGATCAGGATGCCTTTGATGAAATCCAACCCACCATGACCTCCCTGGTATCCCATTTGTGAATGGGTTAGGCCTCACTCCAACCAGGTGGGCCACCGTTGACTTAAGCTGTGAGACTTGAAGGCCATGGCCAATATTAGCCATATCTTTACACCATTGCACAATTTCAGCTTCTTCTTCGTCAGTCAGGATTGTAGGTGGCCCCCTCTTTTTTGTGGATGTCAGACCATTGAGCCATGACCGCAAACTGCTAGGCGAGATTCCCCATTTGATCGCTGAACGTCTGATTGTCATGTGATGGTCTTCAACATCTGCAATGGCTTTGTCCATGTCATCCATAGACCAACTTTTGATGCTATGATCTGGGGTTGTCACTTGGTCAGCAGATGGTGGTTCCATTTCTACGTCAGTATTATGAACAACAGGTTCAAAACCATCATTTTCATTGGTCTGTGCTGCATTATCAGAAATAACTTCCTCGTCCATGTTTACTGCTGGCTCTTCGTCAACATCTGGAACATTGAATGTCACTACACGAGGTACTCTATTCAAGTGCCTCAGACTTGATCTTTTCCTCTTGTGCCTTGGTGCCATGATTGTCAATGATCAGCTACATTGTAAGTGATCAAGTGTCAGAAAATAGTGTATAAACAGTGCAAAACACAGATATAAATACAAAACACAGGTATAAACTTTGCAAAATATAAAACAGATCTATTTTATCATTCAAATATGCTCAAAAGTGAATGGGTCTAATTCACGTTAGCACCTTCTACAATCAATTTTGCACCCATTACAAATCACTCCTACATATTAATCTCCTTACTAAAGCACCAGACACCAAACACATTACACCCCAATTAATCTTTATTTGGGGTCCGATTGACGCATATGACTAATGTTTTTTTTTTTGGGTATCCCATTCTTTAGTTAAATGTATGCATATATCTGTACATATACATATATATAGATATATATACATAGATATATGTATGTATATATATCAATGTTCAAAGCACATTGTATAGACTTGGGTTTTGAAAAAAGAGCAGAAGAAATTAACCAAGGGTTTCATAATAATAATTCCTCACTGGTAGGAATACAGAAGTGCGTTTTGAGATAGATGCAGAATATCCCAGGCAAGGGTTTCATGAGATTAATTCATTAAGCACACGAATTTGGAAAAAACCATGCAAGGGTTTTGACAAAAACATATTTATTTTTAATGGGTTTGTTGATTTATGCCCAAAGTGACCTGGGTTTTTTATAGACATGTGTTCAAACCCACGAAATTCCTGATCATTTCTAGAGACAAAATCATGAGACAATCGACTTTACTAGGTCGTATTTAATAATTTAAGCACAAAAGAAAACCAAATTCACTTTTTTTTAGGGTATGTATGTATGTATGTATGCAGATACATACATACATATGTACATATGTATGTATGAAGCTGCATACATACATACATACATACATATGTACATATGTACATATGTATGTATGAAGCTGCATACATACATACATACATACATACATACATAAATGCAATGTGGGAAAATGAGTGTAAGAGGAATGTTTTATTTCATAAACAAGCAGTAATAATTTTTCAATCATCGAATAAATCCTTCATGGGTCGTGAAAGATGCAGAAGAAAATGATTAACCAGTACCATTGTTTGCATTTTAAAAGGATAGGCAATGTGGGGAAAAGGAGTGTAAAAGGAATGATTTATTTCATAAACAAGCAGTAATAATTTTTGAATCATCGAATAAATCCTTCATGGGCCATGAAAGATGCAGAAGAAAATGATTAACCAGTACCATTGTTTGCATTTTAAAAGGATAGGCAAAGGATACACATATACATCGATTTGCTGAATGAACAAGAGACACATAATGTAAAATGACAAATATATGTATGGTAGCCTGCTGTGTGTGCAATGGGAAGTAGAAAAATAAAAACAAATGCTACGCTATTGTATTGGACAGCCAAATGAAACATATTTAAACAGACTAATAGACATATAGATGTGTTTGTCTATGTATATATATATATACACACATATACATATTGAACCCTGATAAATGACCCCCCTGACAAATGACCAAAATTAAACAACAGACATATAAGAAAAAATAAATAACAACTATAAACCCTGATATAAACACTGAAGTAAATGACAAATGAGGAAAAACAGACAAATATAACTATAGGTACCATAGTCTGCATTTTCAATGGATAGGCAAAGGAAACACACGTATACATCGATTTGTTGAATGAACAAGAGACACGTATTGTAAAATGACAAATATATGTATGCTAGCCTACTGTATGTGCAATGGAAAGTAGAAATTTCTTTACAAATGGTAGAATGTATAAAGTAAGAAGACACTGCATAAATGAAAATAACTGTAACTACATACTCTGCATTTTCAATGGATAGGCAAAGGAAACACACATATACATCGATTTGCTGAATGAACAAGAGACACGTAATGTAAAATGACAAATATATGTATGCTAGCCTACTGTATGTGCAATGGAAAGTAGAATTTTTTTATTAAATGGTAGAATGTATAAAGTAAGAAGACACTGCATAAATGAAAATAAATATAAGTACATACCTGAGACTTTGGATATAAGAGGAATGTGCAGAGGAATGTGCAGAGGAATGTGCAGAAAATCTTTGTCGTTGCTTTCAACTTTGATGGGAGTAACATGCAATTGTGAATGTTGCTGGCTACTTTCCCCCTCTTATTTAGGAATTCGAATCTGACAATTGAATGCATTGAAATTGGTGGTTGTGTTTGAATTTTGAATTTGTTAGGGCATTTGAATTTGAAGCTGCAAGTTACGTAGGTTTTTAAAGATGATATGCATTCAATTTGGTGGTTGTGTTTGAATTTTGAATTTGGTAGAGCATTTGAATTTGAAGCTGCAAGTTACGTAGGTTTTTAAAAGATGATATGACTGAGTTGTGCATTACATTTGGATTTGATGTTTAATTGGGGAGCCTTACACCTATATGTTAATTGTGCAGGTACCTACAGGAAATGAAATAAGTACATATAGCTGACATGGAGTGTGTGAAAGACTGTGCAAAGGAGTTTGTGATTATGTCATCTAAAGCACCAGTAGCTGTGCATGTATACTTGTAAATATAAAATGTAGTGAGGGACAAACATTTGCAAGTGGGGGTAATTGTAAAAAGTAAATGATTTAAATAAAATTGTAAATGGGCCTTTTTATGTGCAAGTGGAGTTCTTTTATAAATGCAAAGGCACCATTAGTTGTGTACTTTGATTGGTGAGTGACTCATTCTGTTATGAGCAGCTATTGGTGTTGTAGTAATTTTCTATTGGTATTGTTGTAATTTTATATTTGTTAATAAAAAGTTTTTTAGTGGATCAGAGTTAAATTTTTTTTGGGGGGTCCCAATAGCGGTTATTCAATGGGTGGTAGCTACTGGGTCTTCTCCCCTATTATTTATCATTTTTATAATTTTTTAAATATATATTTTATTTGAAAAGTTCATAATTTTTTTTGAAATATTAAATCATTAGTATTTAAACATTAAATTATATCATTGATATTTTGACATTAAAATATATTATTAAGAAAATATTAGATTATTTGACATATATATTTATATTTAATAAATATTTATTTTATATTTTCATAAATTGAACTTATAGTTTATTTTTTCTTTTAAACATTTGAAGTTTTTATAAATAACTATTTTAGATTATAAATGAGTTATATTTTTTCTCTTTTTATTTTATATTTTTTAATTTATTTTTATTGGAAAGCTTACCATTTTGGGTGGTGGTAAAACCCATTATTATTTTATACTAATATGTCCTTTGGGCTTGCTTGTTAATTATGTTCTGATGTGGACTAGCTAAACCACCCGATGTGTTGATTTTATTTATCAATCCTTTGCTATCTTTTTAGGGGCTATCTAACTTTTTGGAGGCATATTTGTACTTCATGAATTTTAACCTAATGTATTTTCCTTGCTTTTGGTTTTCTTTATTTCATTTGTGTGATACAATTTCATGCTGCCCTTATGGGATAGATTCCCGGTTTCCCTTATTTTGCTACTCGTGGCCATAATGTGCAACCATGGATCCTAATCCCTTAGTTTGGCTAAACATTTTTGGGTCCTTACCTAGGCTCGTAATCATTTTATTTTAAGTGTTTTCCATAACCGCTTTGCCTCGTTTATGGATGATGCTATGGAAGTGTCGAGGCCGAAGTTACCAAAGGTACATGTGTTGCAAGTCATTCTGGTTTCCTTGCCTTTGTCTAGCTATTTGGTTTACAAAATGGGTCATGGTTGTTTTTGTATTTCCTTATTATACTTGTTGGAAATTTCTCAAAAGGAACAAATCATTCGAAGATGGAAACCTCAGTGTTTTTGAAGAGTTCTCGCTCACAGTTGGCTTTTCTAGGGCCAATTACTGACTGCTATCTTAAGGGTTTGTTGCTAGTAGTGAGCGATACAGAGTGAATTCTAATATCACTTCCCATTTCATGGCATCATTGTTGGAGCTTCATGCTTCTAAAGAAATGATTTTAGAATTGACCTAGTGAGTTTTTAAGTTGGCTTTCCTCAAGGGTCTAGACGTAGTGATGATTGTTGCTTAACTCAGAGAGGGTATTCCTTGCCCCTGTGATTTGCTCCACCAGAACTTGGTAGCCATCGAACTTCTGCTATTCTTGCCAGACCTTTGCAAGTCAGAATACTGGATGCACTGCTTTTGTTCAAAGGTGGCATATGATTTCCTCAAGCGGCTTTATGGACTTATTTAAGTTAAGAATTCGCTTTGGCTTTCTCAATTTATTGTGTTTGAGGATGAGGGTATGCAACTTTAGTTTCATAATGTGATATATATAGTGGGCTAGAATAACATCTAAGGTCTACAAGATATGTATGTAGTTTAAAGCCCAAATTTTGTAATTTTGTGGCTAGCGTTAGGTTAAAGTCACAATGTTATTATGAGAATCTGTTACACTCGTATATGGATGCCATTTTGTAAGATGGTTACAGAAAAGACTGCTACTATTATCGAAACATGATATTTTAAATATATGAATATATATGAAATTATATGATTATAATTGTGGGATGTTCAAGAACTCTGGGTTTAGTTCAAAGCTTGAATATTTTTGCAATGAATGAAGTTATTATTCTATTTTTATAAGTTTTTAACATTCATCCATTATAAGTCACAGAGAGGGATTTTGCAAATGTATTGATATCACTCAAATTAGTTCAAAATTGTAAAATGACTAGATGTTTGCTTTAGCTAGCTAGGACTGATAATTGGGGAAATTTCCATTTTATGGTTTATGGAATCTTTCGAGAGTGAGGAAAGGAAATAATTTTCTTTGTCAAAACATGATGTGAGGAGATAATGTTGAATGTAATGCTTAATATATGTATTTTGGCCTTATTTAAATTTCCAAGTAAAACATTGTCATATGCTCAAGATACTTTAGTTCTTTTTTTTTTTTTCAAAAGAGCCTTTCGACTAGTTATAAAATTTAATACTTTAGCCAATCATTTAGGGATATTTTTATCAGACAGGAAATTGTGATAATTTTTCCTATTTTATTTTTTCTTGCAACTAGTTTAGTTTATTTCGTTGTTTCATATGCTTTTTTATATGTTGCAAAATTTAGATACTTGGTGCAAGTTGAATATGAGATAAAGGGCAAAGAGCTAAAAAATTCAACTCAAGTATTGATTCTGACTTAATCTTATTAAGAGCCAACCTGTACTATAGTGTTTTGGCATTAGGGGACTATGGCCTTTATTATTTTTTATAATATTTGGATAAATCCCTTACTTCATCATTGCGTTAATTCACAGTAGATTTATCTATCTTTCTATTTGGTTCATAACTAACCAATGGGATATTGCTTTAGGAGCATTGTATTTTGGATTGTCCATTTGTTTCCATCATTATTAATTAGGACATCTAGTTTCACAAGTTAGACAATGATCCATTCGAAACGAGGTAACCTTGTTGAGTAGATGGGTCATTGCATTGTGTTTGAAAGACAAGCATCCTACTTCCTTTCTCTTTTTTCCTATTTACTCATTCCAAATGGTTTGATTAGTTTGAGTGTCAAGAGGAGTGGATTTCTTACATTGTTGTTATGTTTTAGTCCACTTCTTGAGAGGATACTATCACTATTTTGATATTAATTTTTTTTCTTCTAGTTATATGATTTAATAGGATAGAATTGAGTTAGGATGACATACCTTGCTTGTTGTGACTTGCTTGAATACATACCTTAGCTTTATTTTCTTATGTCTATTGGATGTTATGCCACTGCAATCAACTAATCTTTGCAACCTTTTTTTATCTATTTCTATGACTTCCTTTAGTCCTAGCCATAAATGAGCTATGATGCCCCCTTAGTTTGCTTTGTTTAGACAACTTCTTAGATATGCATCTAGAATTTATGATGTTGTTTGTTAGACCTTATGTTACTGTCTATTAGACATTATGACTCTATGGGATACTATTCATACATGGTGATATTTTGATGAATATATGTTGAGACTCTTTGATAATATTATGATGCTTAGTTTAGTGATATTGATGACATAATGATGTTAGTTCGAAGATAATGTGATTTTTGATGTTCGTATTTATATCATGTTTAGTAGATTAGCTAATTGCTTGTTGAGTATCATGGATGTGATGATGTTATGTATGAAATGATGTATGAGCTATCATGTTGTGATATTAGTATTATGTGTTGATGATGGGGACAGTGTCACATCACTCACTTGCAAGCGCCCTGCCACTTTGTGATTTCCCCATCATAGTGTGACTGATTATTTCCTTATGCCACATGTTTGACACTTTGTTTCACTACAGGCTATTGGTACAGGGCACTGACTCCACCTGTCTATTAGTTCTAAGCATTCTAGAGTGCAATGGAGCTGTTGATCAGAGGTACACTTGGTCTCCCACTTTGAGCCATCATCTTTCTCAAGGATGAATCTTTTTTTTCACACCTCGTTATTAAGTCTATTGGTATCATTTCATTTACATGTGGCCATTTAACCTTTGTCATGCTTTCAATTGATATGTGTTGACTTATTTTGGAGTCATGCCTGAGTCTTGTGCTTGGTTTAATTATTTCATTTTATTTTGAATGTCAAGTTGGAAGGCTTGGTTATGAAAATAAAAGTTTAATTAAATTAAAGGATTAAAGTAAATTTGTTATAGAATTAAATTATAGTAAGTTAATAATTAATTCTTAAAACATAATATTTAAATAAAAAATATATATACATATACATATACATACATATATACATATATATATACATATATATACATATACATATATATATACACATATATATTCACACATATATATACATATATATATATACATATATACATATATATATATACATATATACATATATATATATATACATATATATATATATATACATATATACATATATACATACATATATATATATATACATACATATATATATACATACATATATATATACATACATATATATATATATACATATATACATATGTATGTATAAGAAATTTAATATAATAAATTAATGAAATAAAGGCATATTGTGTGCCAAGTTAGTGAAAGGTTAATTAAATAAATTTTGAAATGGAAAAACTCTCAGAAATGATGGTAAGCAAATAGTAGTGGAGGTGTAATTAAAGGGAAGTAGAGTTAAATCCATAGGGGCAATTGGTTTTATTGTTCTCGAAAGAAAAAAAACAAATTATTATTTTCTTTTTTTACCATGAAAGCTCAAAGGTTTTCAGGAAGCTTTTCTTTGCTTTTTTTTGGAATTTTTCTAGAATTATTGTCATTGATTTTGTTGCACGAAATTCTTGTTCTTGAAAATTTTATTCTTATTTCGAGGAAAGTCCTTTGGAGAGGGTGGTGAAGAAATAACTCTAAAATTTGTTCTTGGAGGGTTGTGAAATCTTACTATGGTGTTAGAGTTGAAGGGTTTGAAGTTGGGATTGAAGCTTTGAAAGAGTTTTGAGCTGCAGCTAGAGATTTGTCTCAGAAATACTTTCAACTTAAAGATTTGTATCTACCTAGGTTCCTCTATTCTTTAAATCATTCCTCTATTAAGTTTATTTAAAGTAATTCATTAATAGATTTGTGATTGATATCCTAGAATTTAGCTATGTACATTCTTGTTTGTATTCATGCTTGGTATTGTGCTTGAATCAATTGCTCTAGTAGGAAATTTCATTTTTCATAATTTTTCTCTAATATTATTTGCAACTAGCGTTGAGTCTGACTCTTGAATTTCATCTTTGTAAAGAATTCCTTCCCTTTTAATTGGCTCTGTTCTCTTCCTCTTTGAAAATTGAAGCTCTTCCTGTGTCATTAGTGTAGCCCCCTCTTCCCTTTGGAATCCTTCTCATTCTATATATCGTTGTGAGATTTAATCATCTGTATCATGAGATTTATGTGCTTTGAATCTTTAATACAATATTGGACTATATTTGGCATTAAGCCGATTCCTGGAACATTAAATTTATTTTCTTTTAAGAATATTTCCCCCATCTTGTAGGCTTGTAACATTCTTGTTGGTGACTATACAAAATAGAACCATGGTGCCATAGATGGTATCAGAACAACAATAATTCTTTCTTTTAGTATCTAGGCCCTGCAACCATGCTTCACATAGTTCCCTCTTTCTTTTATGATGTCATTTGGTCTGGAGATACCATTTCTGGTCCTCTTAAGTCTTATCCTAATTGTCATTTGTAAGTTACCTTGGAATCCAACTGCTCCGCAAGTAATCACATTTGATTGTAGTGGAAGCCTATGCTTGGTGTGTCAAAATATTAAGAGAATATAAGAAGGCCTTTCTGCTTTCCACCGTGGGTTTCTTTATTGAATCTATTGTTTAGTTAATCATAACCTCTGGCTCTAAAATGATAACTCCAGTCTATAGACCAATTTATTAAATCTTATCTCCATGATATCTTTGATCTTATCTCTAGTCTAAGAATCAATATCTTGACCTGATCTCTAGTTGATGGCTTGAGTACCTTGATCCATTTTTAGTTTTCTTAAGAACTTAATATTTTGGTTTGATTCCTCTGGGAATGGCTTGATAGTCGTGGCCTCTCCATGGTTTACATTCCTTATATCACATTTAACTCTCTGTTAGCTTCATAATGAAGTTTCACTCATTTATTCTTTGTATCTCATGTGCTGATAGACTTGTTAATTTGCATGCTAACCTAGCAAATGTGTGTTTGGCATAAGCTTGTGCTTGTTTTTTGCTTTAAGCCAAACGAATTGTATCTATATATATAATGTTCAAGCCTTGTCTCTTTTGTTCGATATGCATAATGTAGACACTCAAATTTTTCCTCATAATCATCATGATATTTGTCTATTGATTATATAGATATTATTATTTACTTAATCTATCCATTCAATACTTTCTTCTATTCATGCATTTCATTAAATCATTAAACCATTAAAATATTGAACATTCAGATTTGATCATAAACCATTTGCATCAACATGTTCATATTTTGCTAAATAATTAAATCATTAAAGTCAAATCATAATAATCTATATTAAATCATTATTAATCATCTTCGTTCACATTTAAAATCCATTTACTATGCATTTATCTCTCCTCTTTATCATTTCCACTCACATGCATTTCATTTAATTACATAATGTGGGATATTTAAATTTCCCTATTGCAAATCTTTAATTCCACATTTCCCTCTCAAACACCTCTTCATCCTCAAAGATGCATATTTAAATGAGATTCCTCTCTCATTTTCAGCCCCACAAATTTCCATATTCAAATTATCTTTGTATCTTGGATTGCATTTTCCCATTCACCATAGCCTCTTTATTGCATTTTTGTGCTCACAAAATCTGAGCACAAATGCATAAAAAAAGATCTTGGTGATAGGGAGACAATGGAGAATGATTTCATTTTTAAAAAATTCCATAGTTTAGAAGTTTTTTTTCTGGTTTTGTTTTTAATTTGAATGGCTCCATTGAAGTGAGTATGAAATGGTGATTCTTATTCCATATAATCCTTCATTTTTTAGATCTCACAAATAAGTGTGTACTGTTTAAGGAATTTTTGTATTTATATCTCTCTTATGTGATATAGTTCAGTGATCTGTGAATTTAGATTTGTTGATTAATATATATATAAATATATAATATATATACATTTCGTAGGTGATTATTGCAAGAATAATATTTATAGAAAATTACTTATAAAGAAAATGAGTTTTAAATAGATATATATTTTTATTTGTTAAGAGAAAAGAGATTGAATAATACAGGAATTTAAAATTGGATATTTTAATCTAGATTCCTATTAAGAAATGAATGGCTTAATTTAATTATTGTTTTAAGTCATTTCTACTTAGTTAGGTTAAGGAAACTAATTTATTGTATCATTAAGGAGATGAGTGAACGTTAATAAAATAGAGTTGATTTGTATTGTAAAAAGGGTTAATAGTTATTCCTTACCATGAAATAGATTTATGAGCCCTTTCTCCTATTGTTGATGTTGTTCATGTACCAATGTGTGAATGAGTGTATTGTTATTATCTTGAAATTTGATCATTGTATTTAATCTTGCAAAGTGAGTCTTAGAGTTTTCTAGAGGTTGGATGATTTTCCCTCTTGTTGGAAAATGGATTTATTTTTTAAATTTGGTATTGGGGATGAGGATATTAGGAGACTTCCATAGGCTAGGAAGACCTGTAATCTTGATGGAAGCATTGATCATTTTGATAATAGGAGATTTTATTTTGATTGTGAATATGAGGACCATTTACCCTGCTCTTTTAATTTTCCCTTGTGATTGGTCTCAAGGGATTTGTGAGTGGGATGAGATATTTCCTTGCCTTGTGACTTAATTTGAGTTTTTCTTGAACCTTGAGTATGTGCAAGTGGTGTTAATTTCTATTTCTTTGGTTGACTATTTTCAATAGGGTAGTGGCTTCCAATGGGGGTCGGTGCACAAAGGGGTGCCTAGATAACCCATATGAAATTTTTGTAACAAGTGATAACATTAAAATAAATTAGGGGGAAAAGGGTAGTTCTAACATTAAACAATATAAGTTGTACCTTGCTCAGCCTCAAGTGCTTGTTTAGGCTTGAGGTGAGTCAGGAAGGCTTGAAATGGCATAATCGACCACGTCATCTCCACGAAAAGTAGGTCAATTTTGCATAAGTTGGCATGAGGGGCCAAAGTTTGTTAGAGGCTACCCAAATAACCTAGGATGGGGGCTGGGGCCTAGGAAGAACTACTTGGATAACCTATGTCCAATTATGTGATGAAACTTCCCCTATGACAACCATGAGTTTTTGTACTTGTTGTTTTACCTTGAGTACCTATGTGCCTTTGGAAGTATGTTCATGGAAGTTGTTGTTCTTGTTGATGTGTCCATCTTGTGTTGCGAGTTTTGTCAACCTTGTGATATATAGTCCTTGACTATTAGTTTGTGGGGCCCTTTGTTACCTCCTAGCATGGGGGGTGAACTTTTGGGTTCACGTGGTTGGGTGGAATGTGCTACATTCTCCATTGGGTTCCCCTTATGTTCGTGATGTGGGGATTCATCCAATCTATTGTCTTTAGCATAACATCTACTCTTGGAAGGTTAGTTATTGTACTTGTAAATTTATTGTAACTCTATCATGTTTCATGTATCCTATGTGGTGCACTCCTCACTTATATCGAGGAAGTGTGATTGTACTTGTTCAAATTGAAACACTGAGTTGATGTATCTTGCATGAATGTAAAGAATTATGTAATTAGTGACATTCTACTTGTTAATTGAAATGGGGGTAATCAATTATTCTTCTATGTTATATAATGGATGTTTCTCATGGTTCATATGTTCATCTGTGATGAATAAATGTTATGCTTAATGATGATTTGAGTTTAATTGTTAATGAGTTATTTGGTTTTGTGATTTTGGTTAATGGAAAATAAGTAATGTAGTTGTGTACCCTAGGGGACTTAGGGAAATAATTAAAGTTATGTTCAATTTTACTGCTCAACATTGTACTTAGAAAAAAAAATTGTCCATTTTTAGTTGTTCAGGCTTTGTCCTCTAGGGTTCTCGATGGGGCATTACAAACTCGTTTGAGATCCTTTTACCATGTTTTTTGTTTTTTCAATCCCTTGATTAGCCAACAAATCTACTGCCCTATTTCCCTTCCCATATGTATGTTTCGCAACTTGTACCCGAGTTTTCTGCATTAGTTCCTTAATGCGATTAATTTTGTTTGGAGACTCCAAACCCTGATTCTACCACTTGATATTGCATTTATACATAGTGTGGAGTTTCAATCCAATTATACGTTCCTTAGTCCTTTCTATTTGCATAATAAATTAATCCTTGTAGTATTCCTTCTATCTCAATTGCGTTGTTGGTCATGTCTGGTAACTTAATTGATAATGCTGCTTCTAGGTTGCCTTCTGTATTGCAGATTATGCAACTAGCTCCTGACTTACTTGGATTTCCCTTGGATGCCCCATCAGTTTTACCTCAATTTTAGATTTCCTTCTTTGCGAGGACCCAATTTAGTATTCTTTCTTTTTTCTTTTGAGATAAGATCCAATTGGAAGAAAGGTGGGATTTTAAGGATTTCCATTTTTTCAGTAATTCATTATCCTAGATTGTGAACTTTTCTTTCTTTTGTACTTTGATATGGGTATTCATCAATTTAGCTATGTTGTTTTCAGACATGGTCCAAACCTCTTTTTCTTCCTTATACTTATTCTAAAAGATTCTCCTATTACGTTCCTTCCATATATTCCAAATTAGTATAGAGGGGACTGTTTTCAAGATTTAACCGCAAACGGCCCCCTTTTCGTGAGTGAGCCAAATTTTAAGGAAATTTGTTAGTTTGTTGTTTCTTTGGGTTTCCCAATCCAATTTATTTTACAACCATTCCCACCCTTGAACAACAAAGGGACAGTTTAAGAGTAGGTGGTCTGCACTTTTAGAGTCGTTCTTGCACATCACTCACTAATAATAATAAAACTCTATAACATACAATGATTAGCACATAAGAAATAAAGACTATGCATTGTTATTTAAATGCTGAAAAAAGACTTAGGACACACATATTTATAGCACATAGATAAAATAAAAGGAGATTTACTTTTAAATTTGTTAAGTGTTTGAAATCAATGATATATATGAGGGAATAACCAAGTGTTGCTAGCACATGAAATAAAGAATGAAGCACTTAGGGAATAGTCATAATCTCAAGATCCAACAACAATTTTAGCACATAAATGGCAGTGCTATAGTCATTCATTATGCATTGAAAAAATTGCAAATACAATGCATTATATATGAAGACTCATTCAAAAGTTAAAGAGATATTTGAAAGAGCATTTAAATGCTGAATAGGTCATAGTTCAACAAGCACCAAAATGCACGATGGAAGGTTTAAGGTGGAACTAAAATATGAAAACTATAATGCAAATAGAAGTCTAAATTGTTAAGTGTTGTCCAACAATAGAGAACCAAGTAAAATGTGGAATAATTCATGTTAAAGCTGGCATATTTGGAGTAGACCTATTTATATTTCACCTTGCATTTATGAAATGAATTCTTACTGTCTCTATTTTAGTTGATCTACTGCTCTATTTTGATGAGTAATTATTTTAAATGTTACCACAAATTGGAATTAGTTGTTGAGTTGAACCTTATTGTTGAGAAGTTGCATTCAACATAGCTTATTTATAGCCAACTAAGTCTCACATTTCTATATAAATACAAGAGGAAATTTCTTCATTTGGACATATTATTCACTTGCATTATGCTGCTTTTATCTAAGTTATTCCTATTTTGAGCTAAGAGCTTATTTGTGAGGAGATTTGTGAGAGTTATTAAGAGAAATTCCTAAGAGTGGAATTGGAGAATTTAAGAAGAGTTGGTAAGTTGTTCTAGAAAGGACTGATCTTGGGAACCAATGTGTTCCAATTGGAATTAAGCTTTAAATAGATATGCGATTTCTACACTTATGTAACTTTTATGTTTTTTTGAAAAGATTGAGTGAATTTGATTACTTGCACACTTGGAAAAATGTGTAATTTTTATCATTAGACGATGATTGTCTTCTTTGGATGTATGTAATGGGTTCATGACAAATCTAGATAGGAGTAGTATTTCCTTGTTTGATATTTCTATATATTTCATGTTATGGAATAGGAGTCCGAGATAGTATTAAATACTATAACAAAGATAGAGCTTATATAGGCAATGCTTAGTTTAAAGTGTTGAAATATTGAAATTTCTTGAGTTCCTTTGATAAATGTGTCATAAGTACTTGTGTGAGGTAACATGTATTTGATAGCATATTATTCTAGGAAAACCCTAGATGTTAATGAGGTTAGCAAGCATGAAAACAATGTTGGTATGAATACTTGTCATCATGGATAGAAAGATATGACATGAAAACCATATTGTTAGTCTATACTTGAATGATCACTTTATTGTTGCTTTACTTGATTATTGATTGGAACCCTAGGTTGAGAATAACCTACATGATCAGTTTGATCATTGATTGTAGATTTTATCCTGGGATTAGGGTAAACTATGGATGAGATTACCTATATGATTAAGTTGATCACTTGAATTTGTGAATTACTATTGATTGGAGCCATAGGTGGGTATTTCATATTGAGTGGGATTGTTACTTGATTGGTTGTTCTATATTGCTGATGTGAAGTCATTTTATTGGTGAAAAATATTCTTTTTGAATAGTCTTTTATTGATGTGGTTACACTCTTGAATAGAGTCTTTTATTGTTAAGACTATAGTTTTGAATAAGTCATTTACTAACATGATTATTCTTTGATTGAGGCCAATTTTTTATGAGATTTTAATTTTAATGTGAATCATTTATTGTTGTGATATTCCTGAATCGAAACTTTTATAGATGAATTCTATGATAAGATGAAGCTCATGTAGCTATACCATAGATTAATAAGTTATTCATAAGATAGAACCATGGGAATTACCTAGGCCTATTTTATTATAAAGGAAATAGGTTGTTCCTAGGGTTAAAGATTACCTTAAGAAGGGAATTGCCTATGCATAGTACATGAATGGTCATTAACCGAATCGAGCTAATATAGTGGGTGAATAGATGAAATTTTATATGAAACTTTGGCCAAAGTTGTGTAAGTAGCCATTGTTTACACTGTCAAGGTTCACTGTGTCCAGTATAGACATTCTAGTTTGGGATTTTCATACTCGTAGGTGTAGCTACTCTATGATTAGGTTCTATATTGTAGGACAAAACAATAAGCTTAGGAAATCTATTTTTTATGGGGTTTTACCAATCAATCTCTTCTTTGAAGGGTAGGGCCATCTTGCCATAGGTGGTAGATGTGTGGGGGACTACATTTGGGTCTGTGGTTGGAAAAAAAGCACTTGAGTGATGCTTCTCCTAATCAGTTGGTGGACAAGGTTCAGGGATGTTTGCACTAGTATTGGGGGAAACTAGAATGTATGCACCAAGGAACGAGGACATCTAGAATGTATATTGCACCAATGCGACGACATTAAGACCAATTTGTGTATCTATTTCTTATGATGCTCAACTAAGCTATGTATGTTCTCTTATATCCATTTTTCTAGAGGTTGTAATAAAAGAGATGTTATCTTGAGATTTTATATATGTCATTGGAAAGATTGTAATATTAAATTATAAATGCAAATGAAAATTTTGGAATATGTGTTTTTTCAAATGTGCATATAATCTTTGAATTACAAGAAAAAATTTATTGCCATGTGAAGGCATCATGAATTATCCCTTGTGGTTAAATAATTGGTAATTCTTTTGAGTAGAACAATGGGATTGTTACAAACCAATCAAAAGAATTGTACTCTGGATTTTGAAAGTAATTAATTTTTAATGAACATTATTAGTTTGTTAATGTTTGTTAGAGGTAGTTGTAGATATTAGTAGTCTGATTAGTTAGATTCACTTGAAAATATCATTATATAGTGTAAATAATTCAATGAATATCAACAAGGATTTTTGGTGTGCCCTTCAAATTATCTCTGCATTTTTTGTGTTGGTCTACAAATCAACATTAAAATTTTGTTTGTAATTTCTTGATACCTTCATATTTTTGGGTTTCATACTTAAGAGTAAATTACTTTATTGAGGGAAAATGCAAGAGGCCCATTCTTGATTTTTTTGTGGATGTCAAAATCCTGCAATCTTTTTATAATATCCTTATTTCATCTATTAGGAAAATATGTAAGTAGTGTAAATCCTCTTCAATGGATCTCATGATGATAAATTCTCACAAATTTTGGTCTCTATGATATTAGCATTAAAGTTGAATTTTGAGAATATTAGATATTAAATTATTTTTAAATATATTAACAAAATATTTCAATATTGAATCTAAATAATAATTTCAAAGATTTTTTTTTTGGAAAGCGAACCATAGATTTTTGGCACCATAAGAATCCTTAACTCTTCTAGGGTTTTTACCTAAAAGGAGAGAGGTAGGCCAAAAATGCTAAAGGGTTCATTCAAATTATGTTATGTGTGATGTTATTTAAGATAAATGAAATGAAATAAATGCAATTAAATGATCTATATGACTGAATTTGAATGCCAAACTAAAAATTTAAACTATGTTGGAAAACACACTATGATATGGAAATAATGATCTAAAAGATGAATAAATGCAAAACAAAAAGAGAAAGGTTGAATTAGAGTGCACCTGGGCAAGATTTGAGAAATATGGAATGGTTTGAATGTTGTCTGAAATTATAGAAAATCAATAGTGGGACCATTCGCCTAGGGTGGTGAATTAGTCCTGCTTCTGGTGAAATCTATCGGGAACCAGTGTCTGACTGTTGGGATCTAGAATTTGAAAAAACCTAGATTTTCAGTCTTAAGGTGGGACTCATTTGCCACTAGTGGTGAATCAATCCTCTCCCAAAATTTTGAGAAATCAAGAGACAACTCTGCAACACCAGATCTAGAAATGTCTGCTTGTCGGGTTGCCGAAGTCAATTCTATATGAAACAGATAGAATACCTTCTCCAAGCTTGAAATATGATTCATTTGACTTGAAGCACCTAGTTGACTTATTGACCACTCTTCAATCACCTAAATTCTTGTTAAATCTGCATACAAGGGTCTAAAAACACACATGCAAGAAGGGAAAAATGGTTAAGGGTTAGCAAATAAAGGTTTTCCTTTGTCAAACCCCACTTTGGTAATCAGACCCTTAATGAAATAATGAAATACAAGAGAATGATAAAAAAATAACATGAAAATATTATCAACCTACCAAACCCTTGTTGATGAAAATTTGAAGTTGTGTCAATGGATGCTCCAAAATGCTTGAACATTGCTTGATTTGATGTTGCAAGATGCTTGAATTCTTGAATGGGATGTGAGATTGAATGCTTAAATGAATGAGGGCCGAAATATATGTAAGAGCACTTTTTTATACAATCAAGTGCCTTAGTAACTCGTTAATACCTCATCACAAGCTGACATCAAGTGATTTTTAATAAAAAGTTGAAACAAAATTTTAAAAATTAGAATTTGGAGCCAAGCAAATGGGTCCCACCTAGGACCTAAAAATGGATGTCAGGAATTAAGTCATGATTAATGTTGTTTGTCGGGTTTACATTAAAAAAATCACTTAACTAAGGCTTATAAGGGCATAAAGGGGTCAAATAAAGCATAATAAATGGATAAATAGTGAAGTTATGGCTATAAAAGCATGAAATATTTTTACAAGACTTTACAACACTTCAAAATAGTACTTGATAAGTGATGAAACAATGATTTTTAAGGTGAATTGTAATGAATAGAGTCTAGAAAAGTGTAGAAATGTTTTACAACACTTCACAAGACGTGATTATTTGAATCTTAGTACCTAAATATGCTTGTCCAAGCCATGTTACAACATAAAAAAATAGAGAAAAATAGACCAAACATCATATTAAAGGCCTAAAATACCATGAAAATGGCAAGGGTCCATTTTTCTACAGTGCAGAAAGTAATAAAATTCTCAAATGCTTTCATTTTTCATGAAAGCAACATTTTACTAGGAAATTATTATTTATATTAGAAAAAAATTGCACACTCATCATGATTTATTGGGTTGCATGCCCAAATTAATGAGTGCAATCTATTAGTGTTAGTGTAGGGAAATAGTATACTAAACTAGGTTTGATAACTGACTCATCTGACTAGACAGACTAAAAAAAATTGGATTAAATTTCTTCATAGTACCATAAATCAAGTAAATGATAATCTATTCATTTTTTAAATTGAAAGGATCTATAATAAAACATAGTAATCGAATGAAACATTAAGATATAGCCCATAATTTCATCTAGAAGATAAATAATAAATAAAGATCAATTGTAGAATTGATATTTATCAAGATAGTTTGCATTCATTGAAGAAGGTAAATATTTCATTCTTTTAACCTTAAAACTACATGCATTATGAATACAAACATGAATATAATAAAAAATAATAACATAGTTCAAGTAATTTGAAAAGGGCATTCAAAAATTATTTTCCTTATAAACTTAAAATATGCATATGGCTGGTTATGATTATCTTCTATGGATTAACGAATTAGCTTCAACATTTTCATTTCATAGTATATATCTATTAATTCAATCTTTTCATTTCATAATATATATTATTTTTCTCACTCAGATTGCTTCTCTTTACTTAAAGATATAATTGGGAGAGAGAAGTGTAGATAGGGGAATCAGAGGTATGTTTCGTTGCTATCTTTATAGTGTACTACTTTTGATTTCGTTGTTAGCTTGCTTCTTATCTTCCTAAGACCTATCGATTGTATTTTCTTGAAAATTTCTATTGAATACTTCACATTAATGTCATTGAAGCACCCTTCAAACTTTGTGAATCTTCTGCACTTGTGCAATAGGAAACCATAGAATCAATGCCCAATCTCTCAACTCTCCTTCATTCTATTCGATGTCATTTCTCCAGCGAGTTGATGAAAGAAACACAAAAGAGAGATAGAGATAGAAATAATAATAAAAACAAGAGGACAAGAAAAAATGAGGTCAGGAATAGCAGTTTCTAAGATGGTGGCTAATACTCTCCTCTTCACATCATACCTTTCTCCTTCCTCTTGCAGCATTGACAGAGCTTAGGAATCGGTAATGCAATAGAAAATTAAAAAAAAAAAATTCTTTGTTGTAGCTGCCACTCCATGAGAGAGGTAAGGAGATGAGTTCCTCCATAGTTAGGGCAAAGTTTTTCTTGGTTTCAATAGGGAGTTTAAGAATTAAGCATAGAGGGATGAGTGAATGCAGTTTGCAGATGAGAAGGCACTAGAAATTAGTAGTTACTTTTTTTTTTCAAATGTCATATATAAATTTATCATCTTTGAATAAAGCGAGTTAACCTATTATTCAAAACTAATAGTGATTGTTATAGCTTTGCAAACACTAATGCTAAGCCATTCGATACTAGCAATATAACTCTGGCTGATGGTGTACGTGTTAACCCTAATGAGGATCAACATAAAGCCAATAAGGAGCATAATTCTATCTTGAAAGAAGCATATAGGGGGTTTAGCACAAGTATATAAATTTAATTGATTGATTCATGCTAAGTGCATTCATGTTCTGCTTTTAGCCTGATCATCATTCTTTCAAGAATAGATGGGAGGGATATCAAGAAAATGTCTATCTCTAACTAAAGATCAACATAAAATGGCACTAAACCTTCCCTCTTCAAGCCTTGCCAAATAAAAGAGTAAACCAAGATCTCTTCCTAGACACAATAATATTTAATGTATGTAATGTTTAGTTAAGAAGTGTCATTGAATTTTTTGCAAGCAACAATTCATCAAATGAATGAATATAGTTGTTTCCTTTATGTCTCTAATTGATAATCATAATTCTCTTTTAGTTTGCATTTAATTTCATAGGTAAATGGCAGCACACAATAATCTTTAAATTTTTAATCTATTTAATGCTTAGTTATGTAATTTATTGTATACAATTACCAAATGCAAGTATCTTTAAGTTTTGTAGGAATGCACGAGGATGCTGGGAAAAGATGATCATGACATACATTTCTTTTTAAAAATGTCGACAGATATGTTCTCAAATATATACACAAAATGCTCTTTTAATCCCAAACTAATTATCTAGGGTTAAAGTAACTATTAGGATAGGTGAAACTCTTCGTACCTATTTCCATAATTTTAAATGTCATTTAATCTTAACTAACAGATTTGTTTATATGACTTTCTTTGTGTCTTTTAATTACTCAACACATATCATACAATCCACTACTCTAAATATGCATAAATTGTCATTTAAATTGTTCCTACTTCTGAACCATTAAAATATAGAACTGAATCTAACCAATAAAAAATACCATTACTTGATATATGTTTATTATTAAGATCTTTCTTTTTCACAATAATAATCAGTTTAATATATGTTAAATTCTTATCCCAACTATTTGAATAAACATATTGGTGGGAATAGTCATAAAGATGTCTATGACCTTCCCTCTTTCATAGATTAACTAACAACAAAATAATAAATTTACAACAATGATTTCACAACCCATGTTCTTGAGAAGAATAATTACTTGTGTTAATTATCATTCTCATCCCAATTAGGAGCCTTTAAAATATCTATCTCTTTGGAAATAAGACGGGAATCAAATCAGTCTGAAAAGGAATATTTAACTAGCAGTTGCACTAGAGAAGGTGCAATGGTTACGCCAATTATATTTTGTATAGTTTATGATTGAGATGAAGTCTATAATTTTTTAAGTATATTGGTTCTTAATTTTATGTTTATGTTTGATGTTGTTTATTTTCCTTTTTAGAGTACTACACTTGGTTTCCTATCTATTATGATTTGAATTGATGAATCATGATAATAATTGATATGTAAATTCATATTAGAGATAAAAATTTTTTGTCTATTTCATCTCCAAACATGTCTTTCAAAATAGAATCATGATAATAATTGATACGTAAATTCATATTAGAGATAAAATTTTTGTCTATTTCATCTCCAAACATGTCTTACAAAATATCTTACTTATGACATTTGTGCATCCTTAGCACATTAAATTTAGAATTCAAAAGACATAAATTTACTAAGTTGCTTGTAGTGTAATAATAATTTGGATGATTGTAAAGTTTGTAATGAGCCTTGCTCAAACTGACCACAATTTTCCCTAATTTGCTGCTTGTAATTTTATCAAACAATTCATGTGCAACCTTGTAACTTGTTGGTCTGAGTGCATAAACGTTTTTCCAATGATATCCAATGTATATGCTACTTACAAAAGACTTCTATGATGTTTAGACAAAGTCCTAGATGCAATGCAGATTTCTTTTTGTATTTTCAAATGTAATAGATGAAGTTTCATGAGCTAAAATATGCAGCTACAGCCTATAGACATTATGTCAAATAGTTGGCATACATCCCCTTTAAACTTTCAAATAGACAATAAATCAATAGAGAACTCCCAACTTCAGATTTATTAATTGTCAATGCAACCTTCTACAATGGAGATAAAATGGCCAAGTCTCTTGGCTTACATACATATGATTTAAATGCTTGAATTTGATATACACTTTCACCTATAGCAGAAACTAATAATAGTGCCAAAACTGATTGCCAATGAACTCGTACAGCTACAACTATTAACAATACCAACTGTCTTATATTCAACTGAATTTACAATGCCTTTTTGCTGATAAGATTTGAAGATTATATGCAAAGTAATGAAAACAAGGAACCTGGATATCGTTGGCAGATTGAGCATAAAAATTTGATTCTCTTGTTTCTTGACGATTTTGACTGGTAAATGGCAGTGCCCAGCCTTCTTTTGCTCTAACCTTGACTTGAGAATTTTCTTAGAATTTATTTCTGCCTTAGCATTGAAATCAACCTCCTACAGCTAGCCGTCCTTTTCACTGTGCATAGCTGGATCATATAAAACATTTGCAGCCTCTAGCGTCCTCCTTTAAGCAACAATTTTTTTTTTTCATAACCCTCTAATCATGGCACTCCTGCTGGGAATGATTTGATGCAAAAGATAAGCCTCCTTGACTACAATCGAAGCACCAAGAAGCTGCCAACATGACCCAAACTCTGATTTCAAAATCTGATTGTAAAATATGTGAATCAAACCAAGAAGATGAAGACTCCCAATGCCAAATGTCTTCAACTCCCACTCCAAATGAACTTTAGCAAAATTGGCCAATGGCCACAAATTTTGTGCATATGAGAAGTTTGAAGTAACCTCTCTCTCAGCTGCAATAATTTAGGTGATATTTCACACCCTCAAAATTGCTATCAATAGGAAGTTTTTGTTTCCTATGACAAAGAAGCAATTTGCAGAAACCCTAGGCTCCACAAGATGAACAACAACAACAACATCCAAATCTGCCTTGCCGAGAATGAAGCCCAAGATGTCTATTTATTCTTTTTCCCCAATTTCTCTAGAAGCTTCTAGAATATTCTTTTATTTTATTTAAGTGACTTTATAATATATTTTAAAATCAAGTCACTTTATTAAATTAATTAAATATAAGGTCACCTTTTAATTTTAATTTTATTTGATAATCTTATAATTAATTAACTTAATACCACTTAATGATTTAATTAAAGTAACTAATTAGTCATCCTCTTGAAAATCATTATTTTGGACAACTTAATTAATTAAATTAATTAAATCAAATTACCTCCAAAAACGGGGACACTACAAAGTCAATCTTTTCTAAGTGTTGAACTAAGAAGAATGTAAAGAACAAAATCGCATGTTATATGAACAATCATTTAAGCTGCAATGCTCTCCATTTCATTCTATTTTTTAACATGGATTGTATAGAACACCATCGTAAAGTACTGGATTGTCTTTAAAACTATAGCCCATAATATAGCATGCAACTATAAAAAAAAAGTTAAATCCAAGTGAGGTTTTGTTTGCTATGAATAAATATAAGTAGCTGAAAAGTACATACAAAAAATTCTGAAACAAAAACTTAGATCTAGAAATGGAAGTCTAATTTGAAGGCTGCAATATGGGAAAAATGATATTTTGATACAAAAGTTTTATTTTAAGGATGCAATATGGGAAAAAATGATGTTTTGATACATAATCTGATTATTGGGCTCAAATACCACCACTTCTCTGATATATTTTTATAACTAAATAAAAAAGAGAAAATTGATATTTAATTCATTACACAACAGATGTATTCTGCATGATATTATCCTTTGTAAACATGTCAATCTATGGTGTCCACAACCATTAAAATCTGTTGAGCAATTTTGTGCCTAACCAAACACATAAATGTCAAGTTACTATAATCTATTATATATCCTTTCATTCACTAAAATTAGAAAATTTGTAGTGCAGTTCAATCAAAGCATCTATTCAATACCAACACTATATATGATCTCAATGAATTGATCTACTTAACTCTATTCAAATGGATTTACAAGTAATGATGTTGAATTTTTCTTTGCTCTTGTGACTCTATTAGGAGAGCCTTGGTGGTGTGACAATCTATCTATTCATGGCATGGGGTCTTGTGCTTCACACCACATGGCAACATGCCATCACAAAGTCTTGGATTGTCTTTAAAACTATAGCCCATAATATAGCATGCAATAAAAAAAAGTCAAATCCAAGTTAGGTGGATACCAATGGATAGGGTTTCTCATACTTTATGAGAAGAAATGAAATGAAAATAATTTAAAAAATACCTATTATACTTGAATCTTTGTGAACAATCATCTTGTTGGAACATGGCCATTGAGGTGGTTGTTAAAAAGATATCTAAAAATTTGAATCCATAAAAAACAAGAAACATAATAGTAAGCTACAAACAGAGCGTAATATATATCATATAATAATAGAAAGTGAAGCACCAAAATACCTTAAATTGTGTACCAATGGAAGAAAAATATGAAGACTTTGAAGACTCCTCTGGGAGTGGAGGAAAAACTCCTGCAAGAAAAGGGCATTTTGAAGCATTGAAGAAGTGTTGATGCTTTGCTACTATGTAATCTTTGTTCTTATAAAGGAATTGAACCGCGTAATATATAACTTGTTCCAACATTAAAAGTAGACACTCTAATCAAATTGAAAGGGTTGAAGGCAATATTAAACTTACATCAGCAGCTCTTTGTTTATGCTCTCCATCAGAAAGGTCTATTCTATATCGATTGTTTCTCTCAAGACCATGGCCAAAGTTTGAGGTAGCTAATACTTGGAGATGAGGATCCAAGCCTAGATTGCCATCGTTCATAAGCTTGATTGCATTTGTAGTCAATAATGTAGACATAGCTACAAACAACAAATAAATGTTAGATAAGTTATTATGGGCTTTTTGGTTTCTTCTATGGCTGCATTAGATATGGATGTTGAATGTGAACATATAAGCTACATTCAAATTTAGAAAGCAAAGGATAACTCTATCACATGAAAAACAATGCAAAAGCTGCTGCTCGCTTTACATATTCTTTCTATTGTATTTATCCCAGCACACATATGGGCTTATGCCAACATAATAAACTTGTTATATTCTTCACATACAAATTTTGAACATCCATAGATTGGCATGCAGTTATTTGGATAATAATAGTACTTTCAGTGTGAAAATCTAAATAGACATCAAACTAATTATTGCCTCAACATATAAAATATTCAATTACGGTAAGCACAAATCTGTGGTGGGGCATAATTGCAGTGGGTCACAATTTTTCATACGAATGGCCCAAAACCCATAGTGATTCAAATGGCCATTGCATATGGGATTTGGAGCGGTTCTGGTCCCCACAGTATTTAGGTGTAACAACACATGTTATTTATATAAACCAATAAATAGATATTTATTGAATATCAAATCTATATCCTTTCTATTAAAATATTATAATATTTTCTAGTAATAATATATTCAACTAATTCCAGCTGGCATAAACTTGTATTAGGATACTGACAGGTCATAGCCATTGTGCATTAAGATGACCTAAATGTCGAAACCCATATACAATTGAAATAGTCGTTACATTAGGTCATTGCGTGGATCTGCTATACACTGCTCCTGTTTGCACATTTATTCTGCAATTCTGCTATTGTTATTTGTGAATCTGTTATAATCATTGATGCTATTAACCTCCTGCATTAATTAATTTAATTACAAGTGGTATGAGAGAAACAAGTATGCTCTTATGTTAATTAATCCTGGTATGAGCAATTGATTTATTTAGTTAGCCAAGCTTAGATAGATAGATACTGTTGCAAATTACATACAACTATTTTTTATGTTGAGCCTGTGAAAAAAGTATTTTTAAAATGGGCATAAGACTAAGATATTTCTTGGAGGTCCCAAGGATAACATTCAACATGATGCAACGCTATTTGATTAGTGTATGTAAATGATGTTATTTTAGAGCCCACAAGTTGGAGGAGAAACTGGTAGCAAGAAATAACTATTTACAAGTTTTAAGAATCATTGCACTCTAGAATTTTCTCTTCTAACACCAATTCAATTGACATCCCAATAAATTGAAGATTAAAAAACCAAAGGATCATGCTTTAACTGTGATAACACATATAGAAAATGGCATAAATGTGCAAAAAGGAGGTTATTTTACATGGAAGGAGCACTGCATATGGAGAATGAGTAGGAATTAGAAGATGAAGATGAGAAATAGGAGACATCCATCAAGTAAGTGTCATAACATCAAGGTAAATATGGGTGATTATAGGTTAGAAAGCATCGTATTCATCATTCCAATGGGAGGAGTGAATGTGGTATAGGAGTACAATGGATCATTACTATGAGAGCTATTGAGATAAATTTCCAAGAGCCTTTCATCAGATTTCAATCAGAAGGTTGAAGAGTAGAGCTGATTGTATTGCAAGCAAAATCACTACAAATGACAGTTGCTGAAAAGGAAATTCAGGATTTGTGGCCTATCAAAATCACTGAAATGAAAACAACTACAAAAACCCCCACAAGCAGATCTTCAAGCTATTCTAGACAAACATTTGATGGTATAAAGAGATATGTAGAAAGCTCTTCCTCCAAACAAAGATTATGTTATTTTAGTTATATTTAATTAATAATTTATAATCTCTAGATATTTTGTATGGTGTGTTTTTGTAACAGCCATCCTCTTCCATCCATAAAATAAAAAATAAAAATTGCTGCCTCCAAAATACAGTCCCCCATCCCTGAAACTTGTAGAAACAATGGGTTGGAGTAGGTGTACATTTTTTTTTGTGAGATATAATTTACTTTTCTGGGCCAGCCATTTCTGCAGATATATCAATGAGTCATGACAACCAGACATGCCACAACAAATCTGATATATATCAGAAGCATAGCCAATCCATTATAAATATACATAGTGAGGCACATCCAGCTACTTTAAGAGTTTTTATTTTCCTAATTATTAATTACTCTGTGATTAACTTTATTCAACTCTTATTTCTCATGCTCATATGGAAAAAATGTCTCACTTTCTATGTTTCTCCTTGCTTGTTGGATGAGGAACATGGGGATACATTTACAGGACAACAAAAAAGAAAATCCCAGAATCTGTAGATGGAATTGGAATAGTAAGGGAGCAGTGAATTATATATATATATTATAGCTTTTCAATTGCATAATTAAACTGATTAACATTACCAAGCATTCTAAAAACATTTTCAACAGCTAAAACTCAAATAAAATTAACATTTATAACATTAAACATCAAACATTCAACATTAACCATTGAAGATTGGAATCAAAAATTGAGTGGAACACTGAAAGATGTCTCCTGTATGCCCCCCTCAAACAAGAAATGACCCTGGAAGTCAAAACAAATTCTAGAAAAAAATGCAAGATATAATAGAGGATGTCCCCTCAGCATTCACAAGTATGTGCATTAGCAAAACATCCAAAAAATTCAAATTAGAACTTATTCTTTATTTCAATATTTTGTCATTACTGTAGATTTAGTTATAATAATTTATATATTATTTAAATTTATCTTATTTATTTATACCTTTTTTAAGATAAGTTTATATTAGTCCCAACTAGCTGATTGCAAAAAATCGAAAGTCCATGAGTACTCCAGAGTTGGACTTCATTCTATGTCAAATTTGGCAAACTCAATTTTTTGCCAAGTTACTGCCAATTTTCAGGCTATTTGGCATATTGAAATCAGAAATATTCCTAATATGCAAAAATTTCATTTGATTATGGCTATTCCAATTTCATTTGATAAGGAAATTAAAATTACTAATTTTTATGGTTCAAAATATGAACAATTTTCATTTGATTATGGCTATTCCAATTTCCTTTGAAGTATATTTTAAGTTGAATATATTGTATCCCTTTGTTTTCTGTAAGTTTTTTCCTGTTTTGCATATGCATATTTTTTAAATTGAGTTTGCAAATACATATTTATATTTTTACTACCTAGGTAGAACCAAGGACTGTTGATGTGATTGTATACATTTTAGGACATTGTGTTTTACTTTGGAACCTACTCACGGTATAGAATGCTAACTTCTTGATGTGTTTGTATAAATATTAGAACATTGAGTTTGCTTTGGAACCTACTGCAGGTATAGAACATTAAGTTGTTGATGTGTTTATATAAATATAGACTTAGTTGTATTCCATTTGGCTATGTACCCTGTATAGAAGCAATCTTTACTTTTGATTCTCTTACCAAAATGCAAAAGGAAAAGCCAAACTAAAGGAAAAAAACAAAAAGAAAAAAAAATGAAAATGTCAGTGTGAATTTATTCATTGAAAAAATAAACATTCTGGAAATAGTGATATTATACTATAAAGTTATAAACAATGAAGTTGAGAATTTGTTAGCTGCTTTGTTGTTTGTGCAAAATAAGTTAGGTTGTATGCAAAAGGCTCTAGATGGTCAAGCATTTAAAGAATATTGTGGGGTATGAGAATCTACTTCTAAGTTTGGTTCTCCCCAGGTGATTAGAAACACAAACTATGGCTTTTATCGTCCATGATACTGCCAGTTTTCAGGCTATTTGGAATATTGAAATCAGAAATATTCCTAATATTTCATAATTGGTCAGAGATTTTGGTTTTTTTATGAGTTCTAAGTCAACTCTTACTGTAGTGAAATTATGAAGAATGAGGAGATGCAGGGCAAAAGGAGGAGGCAGAAAAGTATGTAAAGACAGAGAGAGAATCCAACAAATCTATGGAAGCACCAACTCTAAGAATAGTTAGGATGTTGAGAACACTAATAGGCAATTATAAGGGTGCCTGGGGCATAAAAAATACAAGTTCACTCCCTATTTTCACTTTGACAACATATTCTATCAATTTGCAGCTCGAGGTAAGGGCTTGGCACCTGGGCTCCCTGTTGGTCTATTTAGATATCTCTCCTTCCTTGGGCAAAGGTGCAAGGGGTTTTTTGAAAGAGGTGCAATCAGGAGAACCATCAAGGCAAAACTATCATGCAATCAGTACACAGTCAGCTTGCTGAGGTTGATTGAGTTTGTCTTTTTTGTCACTTATATTTGTTCTTGGCTGAATGATCAGAACTATCATGCAATCAATATAAGTGTTGGCTACTTGTGGAGGGCTACTGAGATGAGTGGATCAAACCCTCTTAAATGATGAGTGGATGGAGGTAACAACCAAATCCAACTATTGATAAGAAGTGGGGGCTTTCAATGCAGAGTGATGATGATTAAATAAAAACTACCCATAGAGTATTCATCATTGAAATACTAAGGAAAAAAAAGGCTATCAAGCTGTGTCTAATCTGTTGTCCAAGAAAAGAAATAAAATTGTGTATATCATGAATGTGGACTTCACAATTACAAGTGAGAGGGAAAATTCACCCAGAAATATAGAGGAAGGATCAAGGCACAGATCTTTTCCTGGTACTCCATGAAGAAATAGCATCTAGAAGAGCTTCAATTCTTCATTCTACATTTTTAAACAAGGAGCAGAGACCAATCAAAGATTGGTGCATATCCTAGCTGAAACACATTAGTTAAGGTAATGCATCCAAACCATTGAAGGCCTTAGTGCTAAAAGTAAAATAATCACAAATAATCTGAGTGGAAGATGGTAACAACCAAATCCAACTATTGATAAGAAGTGGGGGCTTTCAATGTAGAGTGATGATGATTAAATAAAAACCACCCACAAAATATTCATCATTGAAATACTAAGGAAACAAAAAACTATCAAGCTGTGTCTAATTTGTTGTCCAAGAAAAGAAATAAAATTGTGTATATCGTGAATGTGTACTTCACAATTACAAGTGAGAGGGAAAATTCACCCAAAAATACAGAGGAAGGATCAAGGCACAGATCTTTTCCTGGTACTCCGTCAAGAAATAGCATCTAGTAGAGCTTCAATTCTTCATTCCACATTTTTAAACAAGGAACAAAGACCAATCAAATATTGGTGCATATCTAGCTGAAACGCATTAGTTAAGGTAATGCATCTAAACCATTGAAGGCCTTAGTGCTAAAAGCAAAATAATCACAAATAATCTGAGTGGAAGGCGCTAACAGCTAAATCCAACTATTGATAAAAAGTGGGGCTTTCAAAGAAGACAAACCATCAAAGGAAAATACATACAAGAAACTGGCAATGAATTCTAATTCTTAAATAAATCCTCATTGAAAAGTTTAGGTGTGTTCAGAATCTAACCTCTCAGACAGCCCTAATGTGCTCTCCTTCTCTGTTAATGCCTACAACTGTCTTCCAATCGTCCCTGATTTGCTTGCAGAGGGAAAACAAGAATAATGTTTATTCAAAAAACCATCAAGATAAAATTAAAAGAGTTAGGAAAAATATGTGCAAACAAAAGTAAATAAACTTTATCATAATAATTTACCTCAAGATTCTGCACACCAATGACGATGAGCAAAAATGAGCAAAATATGCAGGAAAAACTCTTTCGATTGCTGCTGCAAACCATTCACATAAGCTAAAACTTGTAAAGAACACAATGGAAGGAAAGCTTTTAAAGAGGATAATGGCGGTGAGGTTACCATAGTGCTGGTGCCCTAACTGCAGTTTTTTTTACACACATATCCAATGGCGGTTCTGCTAACAAGGCGTAACAAGACATGTGAAATGCAGTTGTTAAGTGCATGGATATCCTATGGCAGTGCTAGTGTGAAGTGTAGTCTTGAAGCCGTTGGAGCCATTGGCGGGCATTCTCCAGCAAAACCCCGGTGCCGTCTCTCAGGCGTGAGACTTTTTCATGGGCAAAGCCCACAATAAAGAGCCTATTGGTTAATAATAACCAAATAAAGATTGGCAGTCGAAAACTTCTCAAAATGATTGGCCAGCTTAACCAACACACTCTAAGCATATGACTGCGTAGGTGGCCGGGTGATGTGGGCCCTTTTCCTTTGTACTTTTCCTATTTTCATGGACTGATTTTACATTCCCCATTGCCATCCTGTTTCTGTTGGCATCCACCGTTTTTCCGTTTCTGTTGGTATATACCATGGGAGCTATAAGTGTTGCAGAATCAGCCAGTGTCTAGAAGATTTCTTCGGCAACTACAGAAGCGATCATGCTTTGCAATATATATAGGAACAAGGGTTCCTCTCTGCAGAATCTTTGCCATGCGAAAGCGATATCCTCGATGTTGGTCTGCTGCTCAAAAGAGAAAACATGGTTTGATGCGCAGGGTTTTTAATCCCACATGTGCTGGGCGAGAAGAGACAATAGGGAAAGGGATGATAAGAAGAAGCTTAAGCTTCTCATTGACAACCAGAGAAAATTATGATTGTATTTGTAAGCTTCAAATCTAAATTAAAATAATGTTCCCATGTTTTCAATTTTAATAGATGTATTTGTTAAATTCAAATTAAATAATTCTTTTTGGCTTTATTTATAATTATTTTGACATTTTAATTTTTTAATTTGTATCATTTTTTACAATTCTATTTTTTCTATAATTGAAAGGATGAAAATTAAGTATAATAATTTTATTTTTCAAGATGAATAATAATTATTTTAAAAGTATTTTTCATATAATTGTAAGGATGAAAAATGATTAATTTATGTTTATATAATAAGGGTGAAAAATGTATTATGATGATAATTTTATTTATTTATTTTATGTTTATTTTGGACAATGTTTATATATATATATATTATGACAAATGTCATATTTTAATGTAAAGACCATATTTGCATAGATTTCTCTTCACTTTTATCTACACAAGATCTTATGTTTATTAACACTTGACTTCATGTTCCCATACACTTGATTTATCGATTTAATTATCCATAAAAATATACACATTGATTCCTAAACTCTATGTTTATCATGATCTCTTCCATCTATTGTATCTTAGGTCAAGTTCACAATCATGGGATCATCCTCATAAATATGAACTCAATTTTTCTAAATTCAAATTGGCATATTGACCCCCTTTTCCTTTCTCACTTAAAGTCGCATGTGTGTGTGGAGGGGTGATTATGTAAATTATTATATATTGGTATAAAAATATTCATTTCCATTCATTTTAAACAACACACACATTCAATTATCTCTCATTCTAGGAGGATTTAGAAGGTCAATGAATAATAATTCATTTAGATTTGGTGCTTGAAAAAGATTTCTAAGCAAATTATCTATTGTAAGTCATTAAATTAACATCCTTAATTGATGACAACAAAAAAATAGTGACTCCATCAATTTGGAGATTTTTTCAAGAGATAAATGGTTAAAAAGGAAAAGTAGAACAATATAACAATGTATATGAAAGATAAATTTTGAAACAAATTTGCAAAAGGTTTCTCCAATGTAAATTAATATGATTTTTTATTAATAAGTGTATTCTCTTGTTCAAAAATAAAATTCAACAATTTTAAAATATAATTATAAGGTGCATTCTTTTATCATGCATTTATATATCTATTAAACATGTATTTATGTGTCATCTTTTTATAAGTTCACTTTTTTTTTGTCTTTTTTACAAAGCTTCTTTATATAAATCTAGTTTAATATGATCTTTGAAGTTTTTCTATTATATTTTCAATACACTCAAAGTCATCAATATATCATCCTTAATTAGAATTTTTCATCAAATTCACTATTCCTCAATGCATGCATGGCTAACTTATTAAAATAAATTAAATCATGTATAGTATTAAAGTATTCAATTTACAAATCACACAAATTTTGCTAGTCAAACTATAATATTCTTTGTGATTGAAGAGAGCAAAGTGCATATTGTAGAACTTCATATTTTTCTATACCATTTTTCACATACATCATAAATACTTAGTGACCCATTGAGTGCACAAAACTCATGAGTAATCTACCATTACAAACCACCTCAAGATTTTCCATTGTACAATCCAAAAAATTTAGCCACCTTGTACTAGATTGTTTTGGTGGATATTGTTTGCCAAATTTAAAATCACATTTTTCTTGCCCAAAACTCAAACCTTTCAAAAAATATTCATAATCACATTAGGTCCCATGCCATATATTTTTAATTAATGACCATGTAAATATATTTATGAAAATTTCCTATGACACAAATCCATCTACCAACCAATCAATCACAAAAGATAAATCTGATTTGAAAATAATTATTCAAAATTCAATTATTTATACTGCATTAGTCCACTAGCATGTCATATTTTGCATTCACATACCTCATTTCACATGTTTGTGACACCTTATTCTATTTTTTGTGCTTGAATTTCATCAATGATAGCCAAGGAATCAACTTGAAATAAGTCCTATCATACTTTTAAGCATGAACAAAAATAAAAAGGAGTATGAAAGATAGAGGTAAGTGAGGTTTGAAGACTCACATCAACAAAGGACCAAGCCACAAAGTGACCTTCAAATCTAAGATTAAATTTCCTTATTGCACAAATATTTTGCATTCATTGTCTTTGTTTCTCCAAATTCTTCTCTTTAATGCATTGAATGAATGCTTCATGATTTTGTTCAATTGAAAAAGATTCAATGTCTTCATCTTTGTTCAATTTCTTACTTTCACAAATTTCCCCATTCATTCCCTTTTCTTTGTATTCTTGATTTTATGCTCCTCTAATGTTTATCTTTGGTCATTTCCTTCTCATGATGTTGAATTCTAAATCAATAATGAATAATACATGGAGATTAGTTGAATTATAGTATGATAAAGCATCAAACCACAACCAAGCAAAAAGGTAATGCACAATTAAAACCACCAATACACCACCACAAGATCACATCAATCAACTACATAGATGTATATGAACATTAGAAATCACATACATTCACAACATGAGATATAAGAATTATTCTCAATATAAACACACTTGAACAATAGTACCACCAATAGAAAGATGACTACCACAAAGAAAAAACATGGATCACAAAGGTATATAATTTCTTCATGCACAAGTCAACTAGCTCTAGCATAAGATGTACGACACTTAGGAAGCACCTAATTAAGTTTAAAATTTCAAACACACTTAGGGTGAAATAGGTTAGATAGAAGAGGGCCAATTCTTCTTCTTCTTGTTTTGTTGAAACTAAAATTTTAAATGTTGCAGGGTTCAAAATTGACCGAAGGGTTTGAATTTTGTTGAGAGTAGGTTAACCATAAGGGGTCCAGGTTTTTCTATTTTTTCCTATATCATCTAGCATAAAAGGGGATTTAATGTTACCCCTATAAATCCTCTAAATGAAATGTTTTCTCCTTTTGCATTCCTCACTCCCTTCTCAATGTATATGTCAAATATGTGGGGGAGGGAGATCTTCCTCTAGATGTCATAGATTTATATGTTTCTAGGGCCTACTTTAGGGAGTACAAGGCCTATTTTATATCAACCATATCTACTCAAGGCTACAAGTACAATAAACTCATACACATGCATATACACAAATAAATATGTATATACATGTCACATGCAAAGAAAAAAACTTGCAACGAATTATGCATCAAAATGCATATTTCTTCATTAAACTAAAAATAAAATCTATACAAATTCATTATATTATTAGTAATCATACATGGGAATGGGCTTATGACCTAATCTATTTCCTCTTGCAATTGACCTTTCTTATCCCAAATATACACTTTCATGGCAAGGAAAGCATTCATATCAATGAAGTTCCTTACTTTTCTCCTCCATGGCTCACTAATTTCTCTAATTCACCACAAAAACATTTCTGTGTTCCTCTTTATCACACATTCCTACTCTTAATATTTCTCCTCTTTAATTCCCATGTTATATATTATCTTTTCAAATGCATAAAGATTAAATATAATCACACTGGAGAGAATGAAAGCCTATATCTAAATTCTCCTCTTCATGCTAATTATTTTTCTCCTACACAATAATTGGCAATATCCAACACCTCTATGTTGAATCTATTATTGGATAGAGAATTGAATCCCCTTTTATGATCTCTTCCTTTATTTCCATGTGTCATTATTTTTATTTTTTGTCCATGGCTTAACATTGTCTCATTTATTATCATGTGGCCTTCTCTTTCACTTTCAATTTTTTTGTGATTATCCTAAATTAGGTACCTATATTACTTATTGAATTCCTATTCTCTCAAATATGTGCATGTCTTTGTATTATCTCTTATTTTATGTGCACCCCTTACCTTCTATATTTTTTTCCCTCTCAAATTATTTCCCAAAGTTTTGCTCAAAATCCCTATGTGCACCAAAATTAACATATTAATTGTTAGGAGCAATGAAGTACCAAGTTGAATTGTTAGCAACCTACTCAAATCATCTTCCCTATGTTGGATATCTTTAAATATTCTTGGAAGTGAAGATGAACAACTTTTAAAAGAAACAACCAATAAAAAAAATTCACTTTAAAATTTTATGGCTACACAAAATGTTTATGAAATTTTTATTGTTGACCATGATACCCCTATATCTATTTTGTTCGCTAGGTTAAAAGGTAGGATTCCATTTTATATAACCTTGATTTATTATAGGAAACCCTTCTTAAAAACTAAGGGGGCTATCCATTAAGATGAAGTTGCCCCTAGCTTAACTAGCTAAACTATGCAATCAATTGTACACTTAAGTACTTCTAAACTCAAAAATATGAAACATTCCATCATAGTGCCTACATTTTGTATTTAAAAATGATATGGTAGTAGAATTCAATAATTAGGGACTTTATTCCTCTCTTGAAAGGTCTTTCTTTTTAAATCTTAGCTTTGCAAGAATCACATAGTGGCAACTAAGATGATATAGCAAGGGGATTTGTAATATTCCAAGTGTAGCTAGATAACTTAGATATTTATGAAAATGACTTTTAGGGAGAAACAAATATAATCCTACACTATCCAACCTACAAAGAAATTCCAAAAGACTAAGGGGAAAAGAGGAAAGGGAGAGAGAAGAAAAAAGGGAAGAAGAGAGGAAAAGGTTTTTATCTACAAGAAAACATTACCAAATTCAAACTTTCCCTATGAACATAAGGTTAACTTGTTCCATTGTCAATTTTACCACAATATATGACATAACTAGTTTTAGAGTTTGAGGAAAACCATATATTTCATGATCATAATTACAATTTAAACAAGAAAGGAACCATCACCATGGATATTACATTTGCAAATAATAGCTCATGGAATTCACAAATAAACATTAACTAAGGTCAATGAAATATGTTCACAAAGAAGATTAATAAACAATACAAGTTTTTATGCTAACATTTTTTTTTTAGACTTAAATTGAGCTAAAAGTTCTATCCTAGCATTCAAATATGTAGGGGAACAAGTTACCTTCCATTTCTCATTGATATTTTTATGTTTATCCCATCTCTTCTATTTTATGTACATTGTTCATTACATATGGATCTAGTCCCTTAGATTTGGCAAAGATTGCTCTACTAATATACATGTTGACCATATTAGTTACATCACATTTAGTTGGCCTAATATGTAGATACAATCTATTCTAATGGATATGGCCACATATGCAGCCTAATTGTGTTTAACAAATTCATGTACATGGACTATCCTCAATCATAATCCTAATTTACAAAATTTGAATCAAATATATATCAATTAACTTACAATACATTTTAATAATACATCAAGAAAGATTAAATGTATAAATAAATATAAAATAATAATTTAGATAATATTGACTAATAATTAAAGTTAATTGGTAGAATATTAATTTATGACATATGTAAAAATTAAATAAAATATAGATTTTATAAATAAGAAAAAATATTTATTTAAATTAACATATTTAAGATGTCTATTTTTCCTAATCTATTATAAGATTGTCAAATTTACTATGATAGTGTTGAAATATTTTATGTTTGTTAAAATTAAATTTTCTAAGTTCCACTAATTTATATGCTAGTGTCAAATTATTTTATATTTATTAAAATTGTGAAGTTTCTAACCATTATTTTGTATAACTATATTATTTTATAATTAAAAATTAATTATTAATAGATAACATAGATTTAATATAATAATGTGAATAAAATAAAATAATTAAATTATTCTTGAAATAAATAAAATAACTTCAAAAAATAATTATTATTTTTAAATATATAAAAAATATATAATAACTCTTTATCAAATATGAAAATTAAAAATACAATATTTTCAACCCTTATAATTATAATTATAAGGTAATCAATCTTATTAATATTTTTCAAATATATCTAATATGATAAAAAATATCTTAAATCACTTGATTCAAATTTAAAAGTTACAAATAAGTAGTTTAATATTATGTCTATCAATTAGCTGCTTCTTAGCTTCTACTTATTATGCGCTTCTGCCTTTCGTTTCGTCACCCAATACATGTGGGATTAAAAACCAAATATTTTATTTCACACAGCACACCAACATTCATGTGCTTGCTACAGAGAGGATAACGGCTCTCGCTTCTGCATATTCTGTAAAAGATACTCGCTTCAATAATCACCTTTGAGATTTTTGAGATTCAGTCACCCACGGTAACATAACATTTGAGATTTTTAAGATTCAGTGACCCACGGTAACATAACAATGGAAATTTCAAGTAAAATCCGTACAATGCGAACACTAACAGAATGGAAACGGGACCGCAACGGTAAATACAAAATCAGTCGAGAAAACGAAAAAAGTACAAAGCAAATGGGCCCCACATGGCTCGGGCACCTAAGCATTCGAATGCTTAGAGTGTGCCGGTTAAGCCCGGCCGAGACGATGCCATCGCCAAAAATGGAAGAATTGAATCGCTGTACATATTGAAAAGAGAGAGAAATTTAACACAAGTCCTCGAGAAGCTTATTAGTCAAATTTCAATGTTGTGTTGTGACCAAAATAGAAGCCTTCACTACCTGGCTTTTTCTTCAATTTGGCCCTAGAGAATCCGCTAATGGGATTCGGACTTGATTTCGATATGACCTCGGGGTTAGAATTCTGTTCCTTAAACTGGACGGACGGCTGTGCTTGATCATTGCAATCGGCGCCCCACTTTTCTCTCTCCTTCACCATCGGGGGCCTCCTAAGTGGAAAGAAACTCTATAAAACGCTTTCATTCTTAGCAATATTTCCACCCACATGTACTGGTTGGTCTGAACTTTGAAGCTCTTCTTATACTTTGCTATATTGTCCAGTTGCTGCGCTTTTCATTTTCCTGCAATGGAGAGTCGTGGGAGTTCTGGAGGCGGAGGAGGGTGGTGGCTCTATGCCCTGCCGCTCTTCGCCAAGGATGGACGTGCCTACATGCTAAACAACATGGACGATGTATGTTCACCATGGCCGCTCTATGTCGCAATTCTGCTTGTGGCGTGCTGTGCCGCTCTGGTTGCATGGTTGAGCCCAGGAGGTTGTGCATGGGCCGCGAGGAAGAATGGCGGCGCCGCCATTCCAGGGCCCAGAGGCTTTCCCATAATCGGAAGCCTCATCGATATGAGCCGTGGGCTTGCTCATCGCAGGCTGGCTCAGTTGGCTCGTATTTATGATGCAAAAAAGCTGATGGCCTTCAGCTTAGGTTCGACTCCCGCCGTCATAACCTCTGATCCCGAGGTCGCCAGAGAGTTGCTCAGCTCCGTTAATTTCTCAGACAGGCCGCTCAAGCAGTCGGCTCAGCAGCTCATGTTCGGCCGAGCTATTGGCTTTGCACCCAATGGTGAATACTGGAGAATGCTCCGCCGGATTTCTGCGACCCATCTCTTTGCCCCTCGCAGGATCGCTGGTCATGAGCCTGGTCGACAAGCGGACTCACTTACCATGCTCAAGAACATCCAGGACGAGTGTCTTTCCAGCGGCGTTGTGCGGCTGCGCCGCCATTTGCAAGCGGCGGCGCTGAACAACATCATGGGGAGTGTCTTCGGTAGAAGGTTCGAAATCTGTGGAGATAGCGAGGAGGTGAGTAGTCTGAGAGAGATGGTCGAGGAAGGATTCGAGCTTCTTGGGGCGTTTAACTGGGCGGACCATTTGCCCTGGCTGCGCTTCCTGGACCCTCTTAGAATCCACTCGCGTTGCGCCAGCCTGGTGCCACGCGTGAGAGGCTTCGTGCGAAATATCATCGAGGAGCACCGAAGGGGCAAAGATAAGGACAACGACAACGCTGACTCTGATTTTGTCGACGTTCTGTTGTCGCTTAATGGAGAAGACAAGCTTGACGACGAAGACATGATCTCCGTTCTCTGGGTATAGAACGTCTTCTTGTTCTCTTTCTTATTGACTTTTGTCTTGAATAAGTCGTTGATGTGTGTGTCTTGGGTCTTGATTTTGACTTGCATGCAGGAAATGATATTTCGTGGGACTGACACGACGGCTCTGCTGACGGAGTGGACGATGGCTGAGATGCTGAGGAACCCTGCGGCTCAGAGGAAGGTTCAGGAAGAGCTGCAGCGTGTGGTGGGTAATAGCAGAAGCGTGACCGACTCGGACATCTGCAAACTTCCTTATCTGCAGGCGGTGGTGAAGGAGACTCTGAGAATGCACCCTCCTGGTCCCTTACTCTCCTGGGCCCGTCTCTCCACTCAGGACACCATTGTAGCTGATGGAAAGTTCTGTGTACCCGGGGGTACCACCGCCATGGTGAACATGTGGTCGATTACACATGACCCGGCCATTTGGGATTCCCCGGACCAGTTTCGACCTGAGAGATTTCTTGTGTCTGAGGGCGGTGAAAACGTCGACGTTAGAGGAAATGACTTGAGGCTTGCACCCTTTGGTGCCGGTCGTCGGGTCTGCCCTGGTAAAGCTCTGGGCCTTTCTACTGTTCATCTTTGGGTGGGCAAGCTCCTGCACCATTTCCACTGGGTTGCCCATGACCAGTATCCGGTCGATTTGTCTGAGGTCCTTAAGCTGTCCTGCGAGATGGTGCACCCACTTCATGCTGTACCTGTCGTAAGGGTTGGTCTCCAAGCTTAGTAATGGCTGTCGTCTGTCGGTTCTTTTTTGGTCGCCAGTAGGCTTAAATATGGCGTCTTGCGGTTATATGTTTCTTCTCTCTTTATATTCAGTTTTATTATAACAGTGTAATGGTTGCGTGTGAAGTCTGGGGACGATGAATATGTGTACACATTTTGTCGCTACAGAATCTTTGCGCCGCTGTTCCGGCACTGAAAGATTCAATTTTGTAAATATTGGTCTGCCGTTTTCAATGGCCAGAACAATTTTTTGATATGTAGTGGGAGTTCTTCATGTCCCCACCTCTCGATATGACTATATTTTATTAATAATAGTAAGTATGAGTTAAAAGCAATATTTTGGCGCACTATTTATTATCATGGTGGATTAATTATACGCTGTACTAGATATACTGGTTTTCTTCTGAGTTGCTCAGTCTGCAGAGAATTTCCAGTAACTTAACAAATTTATCACGCTGTTTACATTAAATGATTTCATACCATACCATGCACAGTTTCTTGTTCTGAATAGCTCTCTGTATTTATCAGGCCTGAAACTTTTTCAGCAAGTTAACAAAATTACTGCCTTGTTCAAAATATGTAAAATCATTCATTCCATAGCCTTTTCTTCTGAATGCCTGTATATATATAAATATAATTAGTAATCGCATCTTGATATGCAATGGGTATGCTTAAGAGGCGTGGAAGGTAATTAGGAAAAAATATGGTTTTTTTTTTTTGGCATACATTTATGTAGTACATGAGATCAGGTCATTTTTAAAATATATTGTTTATATATTATTAGTTCTTCCGTAAGGCAGATTACTATTGCATTTGTCCCTTATGCATTTGGTATGCAGCATCGGCCAATCACATTTTTTTATTTTAACATATTACTTTCTATTTGTATAATTTGAATTTTAAAACTTATTTTTTATATTTGAAAATTAACATTTATCTTTTTTTCTATTTGTGCAAGTAACTCTATAAATCATTTTTTGTTTAAGAAAATTGGGAAAATAGGAAAGCACAGATTGATTACATAAAAAATGAAAGATTAAAACTAGGGGCTGGGGTACAAAATCCATTAATGCATAGTTAATGCATTAAATAACATCTGATTGGAGGAGAAGCCACTGGAACAGCTGGATGGCTATGCATGGTCAGTGTACTTTGATTATTTAATATAGATTAAAGTCCAAAAAGTTGCTCTGGGTGGTGTCACACAACTCCAAAATTTATTTGGTTTTTATTTATTTTTTAAAATTATTCTCTTTGTGTAGGTCCTCGGAAGAATACATGCAAAAAAAATTAAATGGCTGTACTGATTGTTGGAGACAGTTGTGCCTTGTTGGAACACTTTTGGGATATAATTTTTAATTTTTAATTTTCCGATTTTTATAATTATAATTGCGAGTAAATATTACTAACATTAAGTTTGAAAATTATAATTTTAAAGTTTTTTACAAATATTTTTTAAATTTTTTTAACAAATTATTGTAACTTAATTTATTTTTTATAAATTGTTTATTTGTACAATTTTTTTTTTCTTTTTATATTTCATTTTAGTCTACAATCATTCCATAGTGCAATTATAAGAGAGTTAAATATATTTTTTATGATTGAATAGCATAAAAGTGGAAAGTGTGATCATTAATGAAAGATAAAATTTATAAATTCTCTATGATTAAAGACATGAAGATTAAAAAATATATATATTCCTTATTTTAAAAGATTTCACATAAGTTTTAATTTTCATCTCAAATTTTAAAATAGGGAATAAAGGTTAGTTACACTTTTATGTAAGTGATTTTTTACTAATTTATTTATTATTAAATATTTTTATAATATGTTTATTTTAAATCTATTTATAAAAATAAAATTCAAATATTTTAACAAAATATTTATAGTAATGTTGGTTGAAGTGTTTTTTATTAATTTAATTATTATTAAATAATTTTATAATATATATTTTGAATTTATTTATAGAAATGAAACTCTAATATTCTAACAAAATATTTACAATAATGTTGGGTCTAAAAAAATGCTATTGAGAAAAGTGTTAATTCCTTGTCATAAATGTTGTATTTTAACGTGAGACCTTTAAATGTTTGTTAGTGATAACATACAAGTCTTACCCTTGCAACAATGTTTCACTCATAGCATAACTAATTGCATCCTTCTTTGCCTTAGAAGTTTTATTTAAATTATGTAAAGTAAGGACTAGTGTCATACTTATCTTTTCTACAACTCTTCAAATACACACTACTATCTATTTCCCTATGGAAGTTCCTTCCTTTTTTCATTACATGTGGGAAATGACAATCCAAGCTATTTTTAACTCTGTCTAATTTTGGGTTTAATAGCACCTTAATGAGACTCTTCCCTTTTCCCTCTTTAAGTTTTGGTTTTTATTCATATATCACCTATTTTGATTTTAAGTCTAGCCATTACCAAAACATGAGTAGTGGGTGATCTGATAGTTTAATTTAACTCATTATTTTTCCATAATCTATCTTAGTGTCTTGCTCATATGTCAATTTAATAACTTTCTTGTCCCATCATGTATCTTACAACTGTGAACAACATTAGAGTTTTTGGATCCTGACATACATGCCATTTACATTATTTTATTGATTTTGACTCTGTGTTGTTGGTTTTGTTGCAACTCTAGCTTGTGTTGGGATTAGTTTGAACTTGGTATAGATGGATTGATTTAGTGTAAAGCTATATAATATCTCCAAAGTGGAATTTAACCTTGAAGCTTTGTTTTGGTGCTTTAATGGGTTGATCTAACATTTCTTTGAGCCACTTTAATTAGCTTGTGATTTAATATTTTCTATGAATTTCTAAACCTTAAGATTTGAGCAATGTGATAGAAGTTATGATCTTGAAAAATGGGATGACTAAAAATAAATGACTAACAACTATATTCAGTCTGCTTCTTTGACAAAACATCTTTCTTTGTTGCTTTCCTAAAAGCTTTTTCCTTGAATTTTTCTTTAATATCCTTTGCATATAGTAACTACTTCATCACTAGAATTCATCAGCCGCTAACTACATTTTTATCTGCTTTCTCCTTTGAATCTAAATGCATTATGCTCTGAACTTGATGCTTGTGTCACTTGTTATTATTATTATTACTATTATTATATTATTAATTTTATTTTATATTTTTAATATGTAATAATTTATATATATATATATATTACTTTATTTTATGTATTAACTTTTATATTCACCACATATTCTAACATATTAACACACATATAGTTTTCTTTTTTTCTAATCTATCTAAAGATCAATTAAACTATGAGATTTTTTATAAATTAATTTAATTTGATCTATATAGAAATATATTCATTATTAATTATAATAATTTCCTATTTATATTCAATATTTCATATTATAGAATATAATATATCATAATAATAATATAACCTATATATATTATTATATATAATAATAAATATAATTATATTGTATATAATTTAATTTGTATTATATAAGTATATAATATGTTAATTATATTTTTTATTAAATAAGAATGTAATAATTATTAATTAGTAATTATTAAAAATATATATATATATATACTTAATAATTTTGTTAAAGAATATAATAATAAATAATATAATTATATATTTATAATTTTTTTTTTATTATATTAAATTTACATTATATATTAATTATGATAATATATACTTAACTACATACAGTAAAGGATGTCATAACATTAAAACCTAAATGTGCTCATTATTAGGATCTTGGGCTTAATTTTCATTTTAATAAACATAGTCTAAAACCCTCATAAAACCTTATTTTCAAGTTGTAGCTCGTGAAATTTGAGGAGTGAAAGCTCAATACTAGCAAGGAAGAGTTTGAAGGAGTGAAAACCAATAGCGGTTGGGAAAGTAGTAAAAAGTGGCAAAAAATAGCCGAAAAATGGTGAAATGTTTTGTATGATTAAGATTCGTTTAACTGTCTTGGAAGGCCTCTCAAGGCTTTTGAACCATTCAAGGAAAAAATGAGTTCATGAAACTCAAATAAAGACATTCCTTTGGCGCAATAATATATATAAAAACATCAAGAGATATCCTTATCTCGACACCTATTACACTTTTATGTGAGTAATTCATTATAAAATAGATGGCTCAAGAAGGATGTCTCTTAGTGTTTTTCTATATATATTATTAATAAATAATATCGAAACCTTAGAAGTAGTGTTCCACCTTTTGAGAGATTGAACTAAAGGGGAATTAGGGTTCCTCCTACTTCACTTATGTTTTATTAAAGGAAACGAAGATCCCTCAACCAATTGGCTTGATTGAGGGAGGGGTAAGATGGTCAAGATCATTTCCTAGGGTGTGATTAAAGATGAAAGGGGGTTTACCACCAAGCAAAGTATTGGAAAGAAGAGGATGAAAATGATATGTAATGAACTGAGAAAGAAGAGAGGGGAACCTGGAGAACTGAAGATGCTTGAAACAAGGTTTGAAATCCTAAAAATTAGACTTTTAAAGCATACTGGGACACATGTACACCATCCTGGATGATTTAGTCCCAATTTAGGGTTTTTGGGTAGAAACTAGAATTTCACAGTGATAGGTCTGAATCCTTCAAAATTTAGAAAAAGTGCAATACCAGGACTCATACACCACAAGTAGTGATTTAGTCTTGTTATGATTTTCCAGAAAGTCAAGGTCTAAATTTTTTCCTCTCTACTCCTTTCTAAATTTTTTTCCAAATTTGAACCTACTAAAAGCCTACAAAACAAAATATTGTATTGATTTTCTTATGGGGGTTTACCTTGGTCAAACCCCTAGTTCAGTAATTAAACCTTGAAAAAGATAATAGATCTTGAATGAAAATGTGCATGAAAGTCCTAATCTTAAGTGCATCTAAGACTAAGAGATCTAGAGTGCAATGAAACCCTACTCTAATGTGCTAGAATAGGATGCATGTGTGATCAATGTTATTTTACCTATACTAAGTGATGCAAAAAAAGATGCAAAAAGAAGGAAACAACACTAAAATGTGCCTCAAGATAGGGCTATGTTAACTCAAACAAAATAAGATAAAAGAAAGAAGATTTATACCTTTAAAGTTGATCTTTGGTTGTCCCTTTGATGTTGATAAAATTTGAGCTCCTTGATGGAAAAATGGTCTAAAAGTGGATACAAAATGATCTAGATGTGATGAGGATTCAAATGATGCAAGTGGGTATGTGATAAGATGAAAAAAATGCAAGTGATGAGAGCTTGAAGGTGTAAGAATGGTGGATATGAGAATGGTTGAGGTTGAGATAGGTTGGAGAGCTTGAAAAATCCAATGTGTGTTATCTCAAAATGAAGCCAAAAAACATCTATTTTAGGGGAAAGGCCTCTATGGATTTGAATGGTTAGGATTTTGCCAATATGGGCAAGATGAAGGGCTATGGTGAGTTGAGGACTGACAAGCCCTCACATCATGCCATGTGGAGGATGAGATGTCACAAGGACAAGTGATGAGGAGGTACTTTAAAGTACCTTGGGATGAGAGTGATGGTGACAATTGAGGAGGCTTAGAATTTCCCAACAACCTTTATGGGGAAGAAGGGAACATTGGAGGAATAAAAGAGAATTTTAAATTCACATGATTGGAATTATCTAGAGGATAAGACAAGGTCTCTATAAAAGGAAGTCCTTGTCCAATGTGACTAATGTGACATCTGAATGATCCCCATGGGGAAGAGTAGAGATTTGGAGGGATAAATGTGAATTTTTAATTGACATGGGGAAGAGGGTCTAGGCTAAATGTGGAAATTGTGAAGGTTGACCAAAAAGGTATGCTAAATTTAGCAAGGGGATTATATTAAGGTTGTGAAAATAGGTGATTAAGAAGATTAATGGAAGATTAGAAGCAAGTTGGAAGATGTGGAGGATGTGACATTAATCCTGATTAAGGGTGTGTACATCCTAATCGAGGATTAGTTTGACTAATCCAGATTAGAAGAGGATTATGGAGGATGTGACATGTGAGGAATTAAATAAATGTCTTATTTATTTAATTCTTTGAGGAAAAAGGGGGATAAAGGGTAAGGTATTTAATTATTTAACTAGATACCTTAGGGATTTAGAGGAACTTAGGGATATTAAAATTAAATAATAGTAATATTACTTAATTAATGCAAGTAAGAGGATAGTTAGATGTAAAGGGATAAATTTGGACAAATATAAGTTTCCAAATGTAGGTGTCTACAACATGAATGAACATAAAGATGAAGACTTAGTTTAGGAGATCTCTAATCACCTAATAAGCTACAACAATGCATGTACTTTCCATTCTAGGTAGAAAGTATAATGATAATGGAGAATGAAATCACTTAGGAAACAAGTCATTAAGCTTGGTTCAATGGTTAGTTGCTTCCCCCCAAGCTAGAATCCATCATGATTCTCCATAGGCAACCATCATCAATCCTTGACAATGCTAGATCTTGAATGAAAGTGAGTTTGAAGACCTATAAAAACACTATAATGCTGCTCCAATACTTCAACTTTATCTACTCCTGGTTCTTGAATGCTCAAAAACCTCTCTTGAATTCTTACTTGAAAGTTCTTGGATTAATTAGCTCTTGAATTGATTTTTCTTGAGGTGAAATAATGATTTGAAACCTTGTTTTTATAGGAACTTCATCTAATTTACCATTTATTAGATCCCAAATGTTGATATTAGCCAAAAATTTGAATTAGAAACCTTTAATTTCCTACTCAAACCCTAAAAATGAGCCACACGAGACTCATACACCCAAGGTGGCATATGGTTCCCACCTTGGGGGACTCATACACCCAAGGTGGTGTATGATTCCCATCCTAGCTTTTTAACGTGAGAAAATGTTGAGGTGTTAGAAAATTAAATTCCTTTGCTGATTTTGTCAAGATTTCAATTGAACTAAGCCTTGGATTTGGAATAAAGGGTCTTAAAGGTTGAATAATTTAAATTGTATGAATGCAAAGGTGCTAAAATAGGTCCTAACTAAGTGTGAAATTGTACCATCTCCAAGAAGGGAGTACAACTTTCTACACTACAAATATGCTAGTAGCATTTGCAACAAAACATGGAAGACAACATTATTAAAGTAGGGCTAGGGTAAGCATTAGTGTTAGGTTAGGGTTATACACTACTACATAGAGGGGGGGTTTAAGACAATTTTTGAGTATATTGTCTTAACTTGAGACAAAAAAACCTTGTGTATTGTCTTAAATATTGACTTTAGGCGAGTGTCTCAAATTATTGTCTTAAAAAATTGTCTCTTTAGAGACAATATAAAAAAAAGTATTTTTTTCCTTTTAAAGACAATTTCACTTTTGTCTCTTTAGAGACAATAGTTGGGATTAAAGATATATTGTCTCTAGAGACAACATGAAAAAATGTATTAAAAAAAAAATTATTTTAAATATTTTTTTAGTGTGGTTTTCAACATTCAATGTTTCCAAATTCTCATCATCCATAGAAAAGAGAATTCAACATTACTATTATCACCTTAGTACACACCCTTGCTAAGTTGCATGATACATGTATATTTTTGCCTAAAAGTGTTGGAAATGAGACCATGCATTTAATGTTTTAGCATAAAACACAAAAAAATATCGATCATCCATTTATACATAATGAAACATTTTCTAATAAGGAAAAAATACTAAATCTTATTGAGAAAAGGTGTTTTTATAGGAGATACAAGTCTGAAAATCACTTATATGCCTTCAAAATATGAAAAATTACATATATTTCTTCAATCTCAAAGATTGGTTTTTGAGTTACAGTACAATGTTTTGCTGAGAAGAACTTAAAAAGGTTACAATATAAAACAAAAAAAGTAAGAACTAACTAAAAAGGTTACCCTTACTACCCTTTTGGCTATCCTACATTGGAGAGAATGTAGGAAAGCATCTAATTACCATTAAATGACTATTTTAAAATTATTTTTGATTATTTCCTTTCATCCGGGTGCTTGAAACTTCCTTCATCAGGCTTTTGACAACTGGAAACTCCTTGGTTGTGTTGGACAAGGGAATTTTTTCCTTTTTCAACCTTCATTAGCAGCTTATAAGACTCCAAAATTTTCCTTCTGTAGACATGCAAAATTAGCATCATGCATTTGATTAGGTCATATTCATCCATTCATCAAATAAATCAAATTTATTTATCAATCTCCTAAAGTTTCCAACTTATATTAAATAAATCAAATTTGATCTTGACATCACCCTCCTTGATTAAATAAATCAAGCATTTATTTAATTAAATCTGAAATCACCTTCCATCCCTTTTGATTTAAATAAATCAAAATATTTAAGTCAAATGGGTCAAAATCAACTAATCATCACCTAAGCTAATCTAATTTTGATTAATCTAATCTAACCACCCATCACAGCGTCTAACTTTTCCCACTTGCACCAATAAGTCATTTTAATTCATTTATAAATTTAGGATTTTCCATCAACATTGCATCTTTGAGGAATATTCTCTCAAATTTGAACTCAAAAACAAGTTGACATGTACATCCAACAAAGCATTTATGAGCTCTTACATGGCTCTTACATGTCCCTTGCAAAGGTCAAACTCAACATTGACTCTCAAATTCAAATTTGAATCTCCCCCTCTTTGGCACATTGACCAAAATGTGCTCATCCTCCAACCTATCACAAGTTGACAAGTGGCCTCTTTTCATTGGCTTGTTTTTAGTCCCACATCCTCCATGTTTGGCATTATTATATCATTCTATTCTATAGATAAAGATCATCTCCATTGGTTTAGTCCTCCACAACTCCACAACTCCACAATCTCATGCACAAATGCATCATTATCATTTTAATCCATATCATCTTCAAGGAAATTTTATCATTTAGCTTAGCAAAGGATTGGGAAAGGGCTTCTTTCCATAGAAGTACCAATCCACTATGGAATAGGTTTAGAATGCTTAGTCTTTTTGGTATTTTATCACTTTGTTTATTTAGCATGATTCAATATCTCATATGAATGCTTGATAATTTGTTATGTTTTAAAGTGCTAATCATGCTAATGTGTGTGTGTGTTAGTTTTAGCCATTTGCAAATTTTCACCATCCACATAATGGTGCTAGAAGGAGGGAAAATGCATTATGGTTTTAGAAATCAGCTTTATGCCTGTGGAATTCAGTTTTATGTTTGCTAAATCCATTTATTTTTAAAGTCTTTTCAAAATAACATCGTATTCTTGTTTTAGCATTGGAATTTAATTTTAAGTTTGCTAAATGCATTTAGTTTTAAATATTTTAAAGTCATTGCATTCTGGTTTTAGCAACCAGCTTTACGCCTTTTGAAATTTGTTTTGCATAGGACCTATAATCTTTGCATTGCATTTAAATTTGTCTTTACCCCTACCAATTGCATGAGCTTGAAGGTCTCTTAGACATCTATTTTTATGTGTATAAATCATTTGCTGGAAAACTTCTTGATTGGAAAGTTTGGCCTTACACCTATCAATGTCTTTTGCTTGAAAATTTCTAAAGCCTATTTTGTGCACACCCTACAACTACTGCGTTCCATGAGATAACATTTGATTAAGGCATTTTTTCAAAAATGTCCACATAATGGAAATAGATCTTGCTTTGCTGGACATCCATACCCTGTTTCAAAGCTCACATCCGTGTGCAACTAGTGTAGGCGCTGAAAATAATGGTGGAATCTAGCTTTACATTTGCGAATTACATTTACTTAAAAAGTCTCAAAATCTATTTTGTGAATGTCTCACAATCAACCCAATTCATTTAGACCACATCTCTCAAGCAGTTGGAAAGAAACAACTTTCGTGTGTGGTCTATACGTCCACATTTTCCTTGAGGCATTTTTGTAAAATAGTTCACATGCCTTGTCTATTCTTCCACATTTAAATTACATTTGCATGCCTTGTCTATTCATAGTTCACATGCCATGTCTACATGTGCCAATTTTTGTCTTTTGGATACATATGTACAAGGGTAGAAAAAACTTGGTTTAGAATCTAGAGGGCTGCTGCAGCAGAAGGTACCAACTTTGTGTATATTTTATGTCAGAATATGAGAGTTGATATATTGACGAAACCTTTTGATAAAAAATCTACAGGCCTAGAGTGCTATGAGAAACACATTTTCCTATCCAATAGTCAACATACATCATGCGCGGGTGGTCTGTGGAGCAACACAAAATGATGAGATACTTCTTGATTTACAGGTTCACTTGAAGATTGGGGGTCATCAAGTTGTGGTAATACCATGATTTACTAGATCCGCATTTATTATTATCAAAAGCTAAAGTATGACGCCTTGCCTTAAATTCCTCAATGCGTTGATTTATCACTTCTAGGAATAATAGAATTTTGTTCCTCGTTTATATTAGAGGCATTGCAAAAAGACTTTAATTTCTATCTGCCTAAGCCATGCATTTTCTCTTTTTTGTTTCAAAAATGAGGTTACTTACATGCATTAGATCTATGACCCATGTTTATATGTCAATTCAAGCTTTTGTCAGCTTTTGGTTAACATAAACTTTCAAAATTGCACAGCTTTGGGTAGGCATGTGGATAGGTCTTAAGTGTGGTGTTTTTCATTAATATCTTGATACGTCTTAAAAAATATATCACAAGTTTAGTCTTTGTGGCTTATTACATTGTCGTAGTCTAGTCTAGTCCAGTTGTGAAGCATTCCCTTCACCTGGTTTCCTAAAGCTGAACGAGTGGTACCAACAATGAAATCTCTGTGTGGAACAATGCAATTTTTAGGAGATTTTAGAAAATAGAAAGTGGAGGGATCCTTAAACCAATAAGATCTTGTTAGTGCAGTAAGCTCTCTCTTGATATAAAGCCAACCAACATCATCCTACGGTTTCCAATCTCACATGCCAAATGCGTACACACACGAATAGTATAGATCGTAGGTTTAATATTAAATGGTTAAAAGTTAATGAGAAGTGATTGTCTATGGTGTAGAATCGAGGCCACCAAGTTGCAATAAAGTTACATCAACATCCAAAATCAAACAAAAGATAACATGGATGTAGGCACAATAGCCACCGCTGTAGGCCTTAACTTCCTGACAGATTTGTTTTCTAAATTGAGCAGCTAGAATGTATATTGAAATGAAAGGACATTAAATTATTTCCCTGTCAACCTGATGGTCTCTCTCACCCCACCATTCTCATATTTATTGTTATTCTATCTTTATTCTATCTTATACACATGATTTTACATTTTCCAATTACACTTCATTAATTTTTCTTTGACTTATGAGGTTTCAAGCTTTCGCGGTGTGTATTTCCTTTTGCTTTTTTCCGGTGCCTTTGTAAGTAGCCTTCTTTTGAATGAAATGGCAATGGAAGTTATAATAGGAAGACTAAGGAATTAAAATAGCATGTGAATAAGCGGCGTATAAAAATATGAAGCAATGTTGGATTATTTGCAAATTTTAGACATATAAAGGTGTTGGCTTATTATTTTTGAAAACCATTGTTTTCGAAGACCATTGTTATATGCTTAAATTTTTAGTCATATCTTTGGATCAAAAGGGAAAATATTTTCAATATTGATCAATCATTTATGATTGAAAGAAGGTACAAATCAAGAATACATTGACATCTAGTATGGAGTTATCTTTTATCATAATAAACTCATGTATTGGCATATCTTGTGTATTTCATTATTCTTTTTACCACTTGGCAAGGCATGCATAACCCTTATTTATGATTGTTTATATGAAAGTGAGGAAGAAAAGAGAAAGGAAAACAAGGAAGGAAGTTGAAGGAAAAGGACAAGCAAAGATGAGGTATTTTTCGTTTGCAAAAAAATCTTGCAAGAGATCTTTGAAGAGAGCATTAAAAATTGAAATCAACAAAGCATTTTTAAATGCTTAAGGATTATGTTTTGTGCTTTAGTTTTCTATTTTAAACCAACTCACATCTCTTTTTGGGCTTTAAAACGAATAATTCAAAAGCTTTCAATTTTTTTCTTGCAAGGGCTAAAACGAACATTAGGATCACAACATACTTGAGTTCTTTTATTTGTTTAACAAATTGAACAAAATGTCTATCATTTATCTTTTGGTGCTCTAAAATGAACTCATTATTGCTTTGTGGGATCTAAAATGAACATATGCTACATTTTTTTGTGAGAGCTTACTTGAAATAACATCATTGAAAAAGGATGTATGCGCTTCTCTCGCGCTTTATAGTGATCTTGAGAATCGAAAGGCCTTTTTTCATGATTTTAGGTTGAGAGAAAGCAATCACCTCCACACTTCAATTTGGGTTTAAAAATTGAACAAAATCTTGTGCGAGTGTGAGTGGGGGCATTTTTGCATATATTCTCTCTCTTTGTTGCCATCAAATATTGATCGAGTTACAAATTTTGTCTTTACTTGCTTTTGTTTATCCTAGAAGGCTTGCCTTGGGGAAAAAGTACTCACCCAAGGGAACGATTCAACTGGTAACACTCTAAAGCCAAGAGTATTTCCAGTCGGGATATAAATGTGGGTATTGGAGTAAACACCAATATCACGTAGTTGATTTTGATGAGATGGATCTGAAAGGGGACTCTCGCCATATGGGTCAATCTCCACGAATAGAATGTCCTTATTAAAACCCATGTTCTAGAATTGGCCAAAATCCTTTAATCTATTTTTTGGTGCAAGAACGGTCATTTTGAAGCCACCCACACTTTTACAGTCTTTAGTAGAAATGGAAAACATGCCATGGGAGTTTCATGGGTGTTGATGCTTGGATGCCTCGTATAAGTGAGTATCGTGGAGGGGAGCCAATGGGGTCAAGCATCTAACCATTCGCTAAGGATAAGCATAACTAAACTTTTCCAAGTGGGGACTCAACAAATATTATTTTTCATATCCATAGGATTGTACTTGTTCTTGGTTTGAAAACACAGTGCTTTGTATCCAAAACATCGAAACCATCATTCAACATGAGCACCAAATCTCAAACCCTTTAGGAGAAGCAAATATCCTTGAACAAATTCACATGTTATTGCTTGCCCTTGGGATTCGTATCCTTAGAGGCTTCTAAACATTTGGATTTCACCTCAATTTTCTCCTACTAAGGTAAACAATAGGTAACACTTGCCTCAAATTTCTTTGGTTTCTGCATAATACACTTTGTGGGATAAGGGGAAAGTTGAGACATTAGACATTTAGATTCAAAACCTAATCAAGAAGTGTTTGTGGTAAAAATAATCCATTAAGTAAAGACTGAATCAATTGAACCCTAGACATGTGCTTGGCATCTTTTGGCCATATGGTTTTCATGCAAACATTGGTATTTTGATTTTGAATTATTCTTATAGAAAGACATGTTCTTCACTATCTTGGTCTAGTAAGCAAGTCCTTCTTAGGTTCATTTAGGATCAAAATAAAAAATTTCACCCATCCCAAAAATTTATCATCTTCATCCCACAAACAACTGTAGAGCTTTAGAAACATAATTCTAGACTTGAGTAAATTGTCAAACCAAAAATCACCTTGTTTAGTTAGGAGTATGGGAATGCACCCTTTCTCATACCTCTAATTAAATCAACAATCCTTTGAACAAGTTCATCCTAAGATCACATCTTACATCTTAGAGTTTACAAGTTCATTACCTAAAATCAAACCAATCAAAATCAAACCCTAAGTCTAGCATTTATCAAAAGTCCCTAAATGTTCAACACTCATATCATTTCCCCTTTTCATCCTTCATCTCGTCGTTGGTCCTAAGAACCTTAGAGGTTACTTTTTGCAACAAGGTCAAAACACAAGAGGAACATGGAATATAAACTTGATCCATACATCATGAGTAATCCAAGCCAACTAAGCTATCAAAGCCTTACAATGCCGATTGATTATCAACACTCACATCTATACAAACCGTACATGGGATCATTACCTTCAACAAATTTCAATAGTAAAACAAATGTGAGTATGCCCAAATCGAAGTTTGGGACACATTTCCCAATGATAGATTTAAATCGAAGTCCAAACCTACAAATCCACCAATTGAACAATCAATGCATGAGCCTTCAAATGAACAATGTCATCCCACCAAATCCCTAAATTCCAAATGAGAATGTACCAAGTACAAATTTTCCAAACATGAATCCAGAAAACTCTGGGATAAATATGTCTACAAATCATACAAATGTTGTTCAAAGTACAAACAAGATATTAATAACTCCATGTGTTAATCCAAATCAAGGTAACACTATGCAAAATCAAAGATACCTAAATCAAGGCAATGTGATTCCCAACATAAAAAATGTTCAATTTCAACCTATCATGCCAAATTTGAACATCATCCCAAATCAGAACATTGTCCAAAATCAATTTTTTCATGATCCCATTAAAAAATACAAGTATGCATCTCAAATTTTCTTGAACAAAAACCAAATCAACTATATCAAGGGAATCAAGATCAAATTCAAGATCAAATTTGGCAAGATCAAATTGCTACACTTACCAAAATAGTTGAGCCATTGCGCCAAGAGACATCTCAACCACCATTACCCACATCAACATTATTCCTTGGTTTAGGGATTCCCCCTTTACCTTGCACTAACCACTCCATCCAAATCAATCCACCTAGCACCAATCAAGCCATCACATCAAATCCTTTGAATGTACCATTGACATCGCACCAACAGATGGTATCTAATCTAATGACAACATCAATCATGACAAAACAAAATATGGTCTCACAAGGGCCTATCACCTTGGTCATTCCAACCATCCCTATCACTTTGATCATTCCAAACACCCATATCCCACCCATCATATCGCAACCCCTCACTACCATGATCACTCCAAGCGTATCTCAACCACTTGTCACTACATCCAACACAATTCCAAATCCACCACCACTACCACCAAAACCAAATGCAACAAGACAATATAACATTGCCATAAAAGCTCACCAGGCCTACCAAAAGGCCATCCAACAGTATCTAGCCACACAACAAGCAAGAAAAAATCAACAAGTGCAAACAAGCCTCTCAAGCTGCCCAAGCCTCTCAAGCTACCCAACAAACACAAGCACAAAAAGAAAAAATGACAACTATTGAGAACAAGGATCAAGATCAATCCATGACTGAGCACCTTGAAGCTGTGTCTACTTCATCCAATGATAAAATCAACATATGTCAAGAGCCACTTCTCAATCATGATCAAAATCCACCAACAATACCCAACAATGATCCAATTCAAGAAATGTCAACATCACTCGAATCTATGGTTGAATACATTCAAAATCTCTCCACCACAATTGTTGAAAACAATGTTTAAGATCTCGCAATTAAGGAGCACACTGAAAATGTTTCTACCCCACCCGATGATCAACTCACCATACATCAAGAGCCACTTTTTAGTGATCTATTTCAAGGAGTGTTAGGATTATGTGATCCTATTAACATAATGCATGATACATTGACCTATGATCATGTTGAAAATTTCTCTACATCACCTTATGAGTTAGAGGACATATCTCAAGTATTCATTCCAAAGTATGATCAACATCTTTCACCAAAGTATAGTAGTGGTCCTTTCCAAGACATGTTGACCCCCTTTGACCTCATGGTTATAGATACTAAAGGAATCCTCAACTTGACACTCAATCCAAGTCCACTCAAAGATCAAGAGGATATTGAGCCATTCCCCATGGCTAATGACAACATCCAAGAACCCTTTGTAAGCAATCCATCCTTTGAAACTGACCCATGTCAAGAACTTGATTTGAAGTATGACAAAAGGAACTCTGAAATCATTCAAGATCAAGAATTTGTATCTCCAAGATACTACAATAATCCAATGGACACTCTCCTATCTATATGAGATGTTGCAAATGATTTTCACATAGCACATACTCCTCCATCTACCCATGAGATGCTTTCTTTGGATGGACACGTTGATGATCCTCATTCAGAAGAAGATCCCTTTACTCTTGCCATTATTACACAAAAAGAGCAGATTATTGATTCCTACAGTCAATCTGATTTGTCAACATCAAGATTAGATATATCCCAAATTCAGATTGGGGACAACATGTATGAAGATATCCAACATTATCCACTCAAGGAAACAAGTCATACAAAACAGGATATTCCAAAGTCAACAAAGCAACAAATTGAAATAATATCATTTGCAGTGGTTGTTTATCAGAGAGGGAATTCTAAACAAGAGCTCTCAGAACAAGCATAATCAAAGCATCAAGGTAATACTTCCACAGTACTGGGGGCAACTATGTCTCAAGCAAATGTCAACATAGGGAGCACAAAGACTCCTTATGATGAAACAAGTTCCACTACTACAACCAGCCACATCATGAATCTTCATCCACCCATCACCCCATCCACGAATTGGGACCAACATCAAAAGAAAGATTTGAATCAAAGCATAAAGAACATTATCAAAGAAAAGGAAGAAAAGAATAATAATGGACAAATAAAATACACATGGATACCAAAAAATACAAAGAAATATTATCCCTATCAAACTCCATGAGTCAAAGAAACTATGGGGAAAAATACAAAAGAGAAAAGTATCCATCAAGGATGTCCACAAAAGAAAAGTAGGATTTTCAAGCAACGTACAAAGTCTATCAAGCAGTTGGTCCTAATTCCATGCACACTTCCGTATCCACCCATCATTGCTCATCTTCCCAAGTTTGGAGAGTCAAAGGTTACAAACTATCAACCAATCCATCTCTTATCCCTAAACACTCCATCCATGCCCCCATGCATAATCTCTAATTCTCGCATTGACCATGTATTGGCAACAACCCTTCATCATAAGGATTTAGAAGGCACTCTATCGCGATGTGCGTACAGAGACAAAGTTAACCCCAATTTCAATAAAGTTGATCAAGAATCCCAAAAGTTGCATTCAAGTGCACGTATCTTAGAAAAGTAGCTTCTTCAGGTGGGATACTGATGGCACATTATGACAGAAGTGTCTACGTCAACACCACCAAGTGGGTCAACATGAATCTTTCATAAAAACCAAAACAATCAAAAAAATATGAAAATCCAAAAAAAAAGGATTGAAAATAGTAAAGAAAAAATCATCCTCTAGTGAAAACCACTACAGTGGCACTTTGGACAGGTACCATGATGGAAAACTAGCAAACAAGCATCATGTGTAGAATCGAGCATCTGTGTTGACTAGTTCAAATGAAAGCATCTCATCCCATCCATAATAAATCTAACATTCCATCCATCTTAGCCATTATAAACCCATTCATCCATGAACCAGTTATCCAATTTTTTTTCATCCATCTGCATCCATCATCCAAGTTATCTTGATCTTGATAAAATTTTGGTGCACACTTTTTGCTTGCTTATGGTAAACATCTTGACATGGGTCATTTTCATTAATCCTATCCTATGTAACGTTATCTGAGCCATGAAAATTTCTCCAAATGAGCATCCTTTATCTACACACCATATCTTATCACAAGATAATCCTTACCATATCCATCCATCCATACACCTATCCAGGCATCTATCCATGACATTCCATACATTGCTAGACACTGGGGGCAGATATTTACATCTTGCTTCGGGAATAAATCTTGATCTATATCCTCCAACTTATGTGGTCATCTGAGCATTGGAAAATGTGAAATGAAATTGGTCCACCACTTGTGAGCAAAAATCCAAATCACTAGCCCATGACATATTTTGACGAGAAGACATTCCTTGTTAGTCTTCATCTTTCATCTTTCATCAATCCAAATAATTGCTATCAGACACATCTAATTTGCATGTCAAACGTCACATCAAATCATCCAAACTTTTATTCCAAATCAAGCTTCAAAATCCTGATCAATCAAATCTAATCAACCCATCATCATCTCAAGATATCCTTGTGTTGCTTAAACACTATCCTTGCATTGTTGTGCATCCTCAACAATGTTATCATCATCAATCCTGATCATTCAATCCTTGCATTTTTGTGCATCCTCAACAATGTTATCATCATCAATCATGATTAATCAAATCCTTACATTGTTTTGTATTCTCAACAATGTTATCATCATCATCAATCCATCGATTCGATCAATCAACCTTAGCTTGGTCTTCAACAAAATCCCAAACAGAGTATTGATATCATCACACATGTCCATATCCAAATCGTCAAAATCATGCAAAAAATCTAAAAACATCCAAAACATCAAAAAATCCAAAAAAATCCAAAAGCATTCATAAAATCTCACAAAATCCAAAAACATTTGAAAAAATCAAAAATCAAAACATTTGTAAAAATCTCAAAAAATACCAAAAATAGCCTCAAACATTCCAAAAACATCAAAAACATCCAAATATTTGAAAAAATCCATCCACCTCATCTTGCTTACACTCAAAATAATCAATCATCCATAATAAAATGATCATCACCTTCATCCTTTGGAAAAAAAATAGAAACAACCACAACAATTAGCAAAAACAAGCTTCAATTGTACAATCAAAAGCAAACAACAAATCTTTAAAACAAAATCAAACTCTTGATCATTTTCAAACATGTCAATCAACCTTATATCAATAGCCTATCAATCAACTTATCAACCCATCATCATCCTATACAATGCATGTCCTAGGATATATCGTTCTGACAATGGGCATCATTCTGGATATCACTTTGGATTCTTATCCTATTAAAATAAATCCCTTTGGCTAGAGGTATGAAGAACATTGGCTTGTTTGCGTACTTAATCTCTTCTTTTGATTTATCTTATTACACTCATTCCAAGGACCTCTCGATGATATCCAAATGAAGGATTTAGAGAGATAGGAATGGGGCAATTGTCATTATCCTTTTATCTGTTGTGCTTGTTGGACGTTCTTGTAAAATAACTTGGTGAATACTTGCTTTGTTAGACATCTCCTAGCAAGGTTTTTGTATGTCAAGTGTGAACAATAATACTCCTATTTTTTTGTCGAGTCAAAGTCCATGGCACTAGGTACAACGCCATCCTGGTACTTTATACCTTGATGCATCGTATCTATGTGTATTATCAAACATAAGGTAAGTATCCCTTTTAAAATCCCAATCCTTGATAAGCAAATCATCATCATCTATCATCATCATCATCTCTAATAAAATCTCGTCAAATCATGGACTTGTTGGATCCTCTTGTCATCATCTCATTTCTTCTTTCTCTGCGCTAACATAACATCATCAATGCATCCATCATGCATCCATTCTGCATCCACAAACCGTCAGTATTTTGCATATCATCTCACATGCATAATCATCATCATAATATAGATATATTAGTATAAGCATCTCATAAATCATACATTTTCATAATCATAGCATATCAAATCATCCATCTCATCCATCATCACATCATATCATCATTTAAGTTGTTTAAGATAATATAGATTTTTTACTCTAAGCATCTTAAAACTATCTCATTTTCATCATCATCCATAACCATCCATCTTGAACCACTTTATCACGAGATCGACCCTCAAATCAAATCTTTTCACTCGATCTCTCAAGGGGGCAATGTACTAGTGTACTTCTTTTCGCCGGGGCATCTGAAAAAATTAGAATTTTTTAAAATTTGGTCGCAGTAAGATTATTCTTTGAACCAACGTAGCAAGTACATTGCTTCAAAGAGGGGAAAAATGTAGACATGTAAAATTAGCATCATGCATTTGATTAGGTCATATTCATCCATTCATCAAATAAATCAAGTTTATTTATCAATCTCCTAAAGTCACCAACTTATATTAAATAAATCAAATTTGATCCTGATATCACCCTCCTTGATTAAATAAATCAAGCATTTATTTAATTAAATCTAAAATCACCTTCTATCCCTTTTGATTTAAATAAATCAAAATATTCATCACCTAAGCTAATCTAATCCTAATTAACCTGATCTAATTACCCATCACATCCTCTAGCTTTTCCCACTTGCACCAATAAAGCATTTTAATTCATTTATAAATTTAGGATTTTCCATCAACATGGCATCTTTGAGGAATATTCCCTCAAATTTGAATTCAAAAACAAGTTGACATGTACATCCAACAAAGCATTTATGAGCTCTTACATGGCTCTTACATGTCCCTTGCAAAGGTCAAACAGTTGTAACGCCCTGTCATGCGAACCCCATAGGACAACTAAAGCAACAATTACTGCACTATTTTTTTTTTTTAAAGTAATACTAACATACATGAGATGTACAATAAGTTATGACATAAAATTTCATTTAAACAAACCCAATATCACTTACATCCCTAGGGGTACATGAGGATACATTACGAAACTTAATCCCATACATCAATGATAAAGAATGAAAGCCAAATTTAATCCATGACAAAGCATACATATAAAACCATCAATAAGAAATCATTCACTTAAATAAATACAACACTTTGAATAACATCTTATATGGATCCATATCCACACAAGGTTTACCAATGATAAAATATTACATCACATCCTTTTTATTACTTTACACCATTCAAGTCTTACAATGATACAAACATGTTTCCCAATGTGAACGAAAACCATATAACAAGATAAGATGATACATCAGAAAGATAAGTATAAAGTGACATAACTGGCTCCAAGAAAAATACAACTTTGGAGCCACTGCAACAACACCAATCCGTACCTCTCGATCCTTGACTGGGGACCCAATGGGGTGCTTAGCACATTCCACCCGACCACATGGGTCTGAAGACCCACCCACCATGCTAAGGAGCTGACAAGAAAGAGACCTCAACCAAGAACATCCAAATAGGGAACCACAAGACTCATTGTCATACAAAAGTATCATAAAACTCAAGGATTACAATGACATAATCAACAACATTCACGAGTCAACATAATAAAATAAAGCTATAAAAACTCATCACAATTAGCCCAAGCAATAACAATTAAACAAGTCACCAAAGAACATTCATAAATCATTTTCACAAGAATCTGAATCAACCATAAGAGTACAAAACCAGAAGAACCAATACAACATCCAAAAGACATTTCCAGAGGCAACAAAGAACAAGGCATACGGGTGTCTAGTGGAGAGTGTCATCGCATAGCTCTCATGGGATCTCTTGGCCCTTCCTCCAACTTGAGGCACTGACACCCATCTATGGATCTCCTGGCCCTTCCTCCTACTTGAGGCGGCGGGACCATAGGGTAGCTCATGCGGAGCCGATAACCTCTCATGAAGACGAGATTACGACTTTTCCAACCACGGCCTTCTCAGTCTATCATTAGTCTATGATAGCCCTAATGCATAGATGAGGTATCCAATATTTATTATCTTGTGTGTTTTACTACCCATCCCCCTAATTTCTATTTTTAGGTTATCACTTGTTTAACTACTCTTGCGTGGGTTCTCCTGAGCTCTTCCTCTTACCCGAGGCACCGGCCCCCACGAAGAGCCACTCTCCCTACGACCCTTAAAATAAATCAAAACTAGGAAAAGGTTGTACCATAATAGATAAAGCAAATAATCTCAAGACCAAACCATGCGAGGCATTACCCATCTCGCTATAAACACATAATCAAAGTCTCAACAATTCATGTACAACCCTTTTAAAATCATGATATCAAAACACTTGCCACATCAAGGGCACATAAAGAGAGAACATCAACTGTCAATAATCTCAAGCCTCTGGAATCCAAAAGAACAACAATCCACAAATGAGGGTAAAATGAAGCAACAAGAGTTTTTCCCCAATAATTCCAACACAAGGATAAAATTTCCCTTAAATATGGGATTAACTTAGAAAAACCATAAAAAAGGAAGATTCATCAAGACCCATCCACAAATCAATCAAACCCTAAAACACAAATACAATCCACATATCAACAATGGTGTCACCTCAAATAGGGAAACCTAAAAGAAAATAAACCTTTAATTTAACAAAATCACTTGATATCCAAAAGCCACCAACTAGGCATTCCCTGGGAGACCTCAATTTTCTCCTCACAAGATGCCTAATCACTAGATACCCACAAACTCACAATCAAAATAATCATGCAGTATTTCATAAAAGCATTGATGCAAGCAAATTCTACAACAATCTTCTTGTAGGCACATACCAAGGAAGGTAGTAGTTCCATTATAAAACAATCTAGTATAAGTATGGAAGAGAAATACACAATATTAAATTAAGATGGCATAACCTACTCTTAGTCTTTATGCTGTATTTAACTTATGTCAATATGTTAAATTACCATTTAAAAAGGGTTTTGATTTAATCCTATCTATCATTCTATGGCCTTTTAATGAATACATTACTCATTATCAAGAAATTATAAGGATATTCTATATGAAAATGAATACCCTTCTAACAAGAATTGAGTTGTTCAAGTAATTCTTCTTTTATGTATTTAGAGAAGTAAGTAGCTCATTTATTTCACCCATTATTCTATTACTATATCAATGGACGCACTTTGTCTTATAAGCACAAGTTCATGATGATGATCTAACTCTTTGTTTCAAGAGAGTTCAAGAGTATGTTAGTTCATATATAACTCTATTTTATTTCAATTCCATTTCTTTGTCATTCTTTTAATTAAATCTCCAAAATACTAATAGATGTTATCTAATAACTCGCAAGGCAGATATATATATACTTTCTAAAATCCATTATTTTTTTATGCATGAACCTACTCATATATATATTTGAAATAGGATATAGTTTTTAAAATAACAATGTATAAAATGGGTTTTACATGCATATTTTGTTGAATACTATATTGATTATAACAAAAAAGGCAAATACGGATTGTATCGTATGGCTACCAATACAAGGTTAAGGATTTAAGATTTTAAAGCACATAACACATTATTAGATATACTCAAGATAAATAAAATCATACTTTCAAGATAGGGCAGGGAAGACAACCAGAAAACAGGAGATCTATGCAAGGTATAGAAGAAATTGGGTTGGAGAATGAAAGCGACAGAGGCTGGTTGACAATGAAATCAGAGAGATTCTTTAAACCATTAAACTTCCTATTATGTTCAAGTGTGGCGGCTATGACAGATTGTCAAAGGATCAGGGAGCTTATTTAAATGTCGCACCTTCTTAATTTCAAATGTTGCAGCTGTAACAGGTTGCTAATGAAATCAGAAAGGCTATTTAATTCACTAACTTTTGCAAATCTTAAAGTTGTAGCTGTGATAGGTTTCCAAAGGTTTCAGGGAGGCTTTGTAATTCTGTACAATGCCTCAACTCTAAATGTTGCAACTATGACAGGTTGCCAAGAATATTAGAAAGTAAATATAGGGATTTGGAAATATCGCCATCCACTTGATTAAATTATCAACTCCCAAATGCTATCCCCAAGACTAAAGGGAAGGAGAAAGGTGAGGTGCAAATACGTGACTTAAGGGTAGGAGAAATAATGTACAACTTTTCTATTTTGAACTAGACGCATTTCTGTTTAGTGGCGAGTTTCGAGAGATGCGCTCAAGTTTGAAGTTTGGAAATTAGTCTTCACCACAATCAACGGAAAGCTCTCTATTATGTTAGTAATTGACAATATTTTATTTTCAAGTGCTGGAACTGTGTCAGTAGAATCAAGCAGGTTATTTAAACCTTTGAAATTTCCTATTATGTTCAAGCGCAACTGAGACATATTGACAATGAAGCCAGAGAGAGTATTTAAACCCTTAAACTTCATTAAGGTTATTAACACCGAAACGCAAACCCCTTCATAATGTTCTATTCATTAGAAATGAAGGAATCATATACAAAGATAGAACAACTCTGCCAGTTTAAAACGTTAGAGTTTGGTATGAGAGAGGAGTGAAACATTTCCATCATTCTAAATATAGCGACATTGATCTTGAAGGGAAAATTGGTGATAAAAAAAGTATAAAGAAAAGACTGGCACTATAATACTTTCAACAAAACCAATTTCAAATTTAATGAAGCCATGATAATGGGATTTATAATTTATATAAGTATACTTTTATATCAATATATATGTAACTAAAATTTGGGCCAATCTTATGGCATACGCAAAGAAACGAATAAAGGATACCTACATACAATGTATTCATTGGGATAAAGGCATACAACACCATAAGAAAGGTTAAGAACAGAAAAAAATAAAAAAAATAAAGGCTACAATACAGAGCATCGAATGCTTAGGATGAGACATAACCCAACGACTAAGAAGTACGAAAGCCCAAAACTCAAGGGCACAAATTACAAATTCATCAATCAAAACAAAATGGAACTACAATATATATATCAGATGGAGAACCAGGAAAAGACAAGCAAATGCAATCGGTAGAAATACAGCCAATTTATGCAACCTTTACCCACATCCTCTCTGCCAGTGCCAAAATAGTGGTTTTATTTTTTATTTTGAAATTGGGTATGGGCATCCCATAAAAGCCTAAAGACTATGGATGCCATAGAAGATATGCATGCAAAGAGGGGAGGCAAAGACAAGTAACGTGAATAGTTTGATAGGACATGGTTTGTACAATGCGGCAGCATGGACATGGCACATGATTTGTTCATTAGGATGCCTCAAGGAATTGTGATCTTATGGAACACCTTAATTGCAGGATATGTATGAAATCATTTCTTACATACAACTACTCACACTGAGGTCTTACCTTGCAAACAGGGGTGCGACTTATCTATTTCCTAGAGTCAGCTCACTAAGATTATTCATTAATAGTTCAAAGGTGTTGCATGCAATTAGAAACAACATGAAATTTGTATCAGAAAACATTGTTTGCAGAAAGAGGTAAGAGAGAATCTTGAGGTCAAAAACTTACTTGAGCCCTTCGCATCATGCATGAGGACGGTTGTATATGCACTCGGCAACATTCCAATAATTGATACACATGGTATGCTAAAAAACTTCATTGCCACACTAGAGGAAGCCTACTGCTTGCCTTCCTCATAGTATAAAATCTGGAGCCAAGCATAGCGTTCCATCCCTGCGCCACCACTTCTTTTCTTTTCTTTAAATCCCCTCTTCCCCAAAATAATTGTCCTTTTTCAATTTTAAATTATTTTACTAAATTAATTATCTCATTTCCAAAACAAAATTAGATAAATCTCAAAGGAATAGTAAGTTTCCTTTCTGCATTTAGTTCAAAACGAGTTTCGAGCTGTGCATGCACACGCTTTTGCCTTTTTACCATATTTTTCCACTTTTGCTGGCTTTTCCCAATTAGGTTCAAAATCTAATCTCTTTATTTATCTTAAATCACTAATTATAGGAATTATCTTTTCTTGTCTTATATACTTCAGTTTGCAAAATCTTATCTTTAAAATTTATTGCAAACCACGTTTACTTTCCATTTTTAATCTGTACTTTTAATATGATGTTTATCTTCATTTATTTATTTATTATTCGTAACATTCTTTTAAAATTTATTTCATTTTAAATCACATTGTTTAATTTAAATAATTACTAACACCTTTATAAGCATAGTTCTTTTAGTTATTATTTTAACTTACTAATCCAAAATATCTATAATATCATTTCATAAACATAGTTCATTCAATTATTATTTCACTTCCTTAGTAAATTAAGTGCCCTTTTTATCCTTCTTAATTTAATTAATTAAATTAATCAAAGCTAGACAATATTAACTAAATCACATAATTCCGAAAGAAATAAAGTCACAAAACTGACAAGACACCTCAAATCAACCAATCATACTTACACCAATAGACACTTTCTCAATGACACTCTAACAAATAAGAATGACATGACTACCCAATAAACATATTACTTGAATGCCAACGATGATCAAAATGGAGGGCACTACATCCTCCCCCCCTAGGTTTCAACTTACTCTTGGAAGTCGAGCTCATGCATAAACATGGTAACACAACAATAACAACCACCACAAAGAAAATTAAATGACATCAAAAGAAAAGAAAAGAAATGATACCAAAATGGAAATAGAGATGGGGTTGCAACCAGACCAATTTGTCAAACACGAGGATGGGTGATGAACTGGGTTGGGGAAAATTTCTTGTTAGCTCCTATTTTTCCACGTCAAACCCATTGGGTGTGTAAGATGCTCGCCCTGTCCTGACTATGCAGGTGGAATCAAGGCTCAGTTCTTGCAATCCTGCATACAAACAAACATTGTGCACAATACATATATATCTCTCAAACACACTGTGAGAGGAATTCGTAGCATAGTAGGGCACTCGTGAGCGAGTAATACTATACTGTCCCTCCCACCAGAACACACAATATTCAAAACAATTCAAATATTTCATAACAATTTGCTACATATCAGTTAGGAAAATGTTCACATAATGCTCCTAATCCTTAAATCTATTTCAAAATCTATCTCATAGGTCGATTACTAGTTGACATTAGAAAATATCTATCTCTATAAATTCCAATTCCATTACCTTTGTTGCTGAGTTTCCGATCCAATTACCTGAAAATCATTAACTACCATGAAACAAAATACATTAGTGTCAAAATTTCAAGCTAATTATTTAACTTAAAATGTTATACTTTCATAAAATTAAAGCATAATTATCTACCCAAATGCACCTTTTTACCAATACTCATCATGTTCACACAAAGCACTCCACTTCATTCATTAGTCAACATTCAATCTCACAACAATTTCAACAAAAAGGACAAAAACAAATTTTAATGCCTTCACAGATTCAAGAAAACATAATCTATCATTCAAGGACAACAAAATGGAAAATTCCACGCACAGTTGACATATTCACACACATAACTAACATCACTGAAAACCACATCACACAAAAACACAAGGGTCCATAGTGCATCCCTGGTAGGAAGGATATCGGTGCATTGCACACTACACCGAGGGTCCTATCCTTTCCCATCAGTATCCTGCACCATCGAACTGACACCTGCTAACAAAAGAAACTCAGGTTCACAACAATGACAATAGAAAAGTGAAACTCAAGACTCAAGGGTCTAGGCGCAAGGTTACATAGTGAGCACACATAGTGCCCAGTGTATGAACCTAGGCTCTGATACCATGTTGTAACACCCCGTCGTGTGAACCCCATAGGACAACTAAAGCAACAATTACTGCACTATTTTTTTTTCTAAAAGTAATACTAACATACATGAGATGCACAATAAGTTATGACATAAAATTTCATTTAAACAAACCCAATATCACTTACGTCCCTAGGGGTACACGAGGATACATTATGAAACTTAATCCCATACATCAATGATAAAGAATGAAAGCCAAATTTAATCCATGACAAAGCATACATATAAAACCATCAATAAGAAACCATTCACTTAAATAAATACAACACTTTGAATAACATCTGATATGGATCCATATCCACACAAGGTTTACCAATGATAAAATATTACATCACATCCTTTTTATTACTTTACACCATTCAAGTCTTACAATGATACAAACATGTTTCCCAATGTGAACGGAAACCATATAACAAGATAAGATGATACATCAGAAAGATAAGTACAAAGTGACATAACTGGCTCCAAGACAAATACAACTCTAGAGTCACTACAACAACACCAATCCGCACCTCTCAATCCTTGACTGGGGACCCAATGGGGTGCTTAGCACATTCCACCTGACCACGTGGGTCCGAAGACCCACCCCCCATGCTAAGGAGCTGACAAGAAAGAGACCTCAACCAAGAACATCCAAACAGGGAACCACAAGAATCAATGTCATACAAAAGTATCATAAAACTCAAGGATTACAATGACATAATCAACAACATTCACGAGTCAACATAATAAAATAAAGCTATAAAAACTCATCACAATTAGCCCAAGCAATAACAATTAAACAAGTCACCAAAGAACATTCATAAATCATTTTCACAAGAATCTGAATCAACCATAAGAGTACAAAACTAGAAGAACCGATACAACATCCAAAAGACATTTCTAGAGGCAACAAAGAACAAGGCATACGGGTTTCTAGTGGAGAGTGTCATCGCATAGCTCTCATGGGATCTCTTGGCCCTTCCTCCAACTTGAGGCCCTGGCACCCATCTATGGATCTCCTAGCCCTTCCTCCTACTTGAGGCGCCGACACCATAAGGTAGCTCATGCAGAGCCGATAACCTCTCATGAAGATGAGATTACGACTTTGCCGACCACGGCCTTCTCAGTCTATCATTAGTCTATGATAGCCCTAATGCATAGAAAAGGTATCCAATATTTATTATCTTGTGTGTTTTACTACCCATCCCCCTAATTTCTATTTTTAGGTTATCACTTGTTTAACTACTCTTGCGTGGGTTCTCCTGAGCTCTTCCTCTTACCTGAGGCACCCGCCCCCACGAAGAGCCACTCTCCCTATGACCCTTAACATAAATCAAAACTAGGCAAGGGTTGTACCATAATAGATAAAGCAAATAATCTCAAGACCAAACCACTCGAGTCATTACCCATCTCGCTATAAACACATAATCAAAGTCTCAACAATTCATGTACAACCCTTTTAAAATCATGATATCAAAACACTTGCCACATCAAGGGCACATAAAGAGAGAACATCAACTGTCAATAATCTCAAGCCTCTAGAAGCCAAAAGAACGACAATCCACAAATAAGGGTAAAATGTGTTAGATTTCCAGAATCTGTTGCTAGACTAAAATACTTCCACAAAAGAGAGAATGATGGCGAGAATGCTTGCTATCAATATGCAAGATTGATTCATGAATAATTGATACAAATGTACAAGATGAGGCTTGCTTATAAAAGGCAAGCATGCAACAACCAAATCTTATCTTGAGCAACAAGATAGCTCGATAAGATAAGGATAAGATCCTATAACTTAGGAATTAAAGATTGCCTAAGTAAACTTATGAAGATGTAATTAAATAGTTAATTACACCAACAAAATGAAGCAACAAGAGTTTTTCCCCAATAATTCCAACACAAGGATAAAATTTCCCTGAAATATGAGATTAAATCAGAAAAACCATAAAAAAAGGAAGATTCATCAAGACCCATCCACAAATCAATCAACCCTAAAACAAAAATACAATCCACATATCAACAATGGTGTCACCTCAAATAGGGAAACCTAAAAGAAAATCAACCTTTAATTCAACAAAATCACTTGATATCCAAAAGCCACCAACTAGGCATTCCCCGGGAGACCTCAATTTTCTCCTCACAAGATGCCTAATCACTAGATACCCACAAACTCATAGTCAAAATAATCATGCAGTATTTCATACAAGCATTGATGCAAGCAAATTCTACAACAATCTTCTTGTAGGCACATACCAAGGAAGGTAGTAGTTCCATTATAAAACAATCTAGTATAAGTATGGAAGAGAAATACACAATATTAAATTAAGATGGCATAACCTACTCTTAGTCTTTATGCTGTATTTAACTTATGTCAATATGTTATATTACCATTTAAAAAGGGTTTCGATTTAATCCTATCTATCATTCTATGGCCTTTTAATGAATACATTACTCATTATCAAGAAATTATAAGGATATTCTAAATGAAAACGAATACCCTTCTAACAAGAATTGAGTTATTCAAGTAATTCTTCTTTTAAGTATCTAGAGAAGTAAGTAGCTCATTTATTTCACCAATTATTCTATTACTATATCAATGGACGCACTTTGTCTTATAAGCACAAGTTCATGATGGCGATCTAACTCTTTGTTTCAAGAGAGTTCAAGAGTATGTTAGTTCATATATAACTCTATTTTATTTCAATTCCATTTCTTTGTCATTATTTTAATTAAATCTCCAAAATACTAATAGATGTTATCTAATAACTCGCAAGGCAGATATATATATACTTTCTAAAATCCATTATTTATTTATGCATGAACCTACTCATATATATATTTGAAATAGGATATAGTTTGTAAAATAACAATGTATAAAATGGGTTTTACATGCATATTTTGTTGAATACTATATTGATTATAACAAAAAAGGAAAATATGGATTGTATCGTATGGCTACCAATACAAGGTTAAGGATTTAAGATTTTAAAGCACATAACACATTATTAGATATACTCAAGCTAAATAAAATCACACTTTCAAGACAGGGTAGGAAAGACAACCAGAAAATAGGAGATCTATGCAAGGTATAGAAGAAATTGGGTTGGAGAATAAAAGCGACAGAGGCTGGTTGACAATGAAATCAGGGAGATTCTTTAAACCATTAAACTTCCTGTTATGGTCAAGTGTGGCGGCTATAACAAATAGCCAAAGGATCAGGGAGCTTATTTAAATGCCGCACCTTCTTAATTTCAAATGTTGCAGCTGTAATAGGTTGCTAATGAAATCAGAAAGGCTATTTAATTTACTAACTTTTGCAAATCTTAAAGTTGCAGCCATGATAGGTTGCCAATGGTTGTAGGGAGGCTTTCTAATTTTGTACAATGCCTCAACTCTAAATGTTGCAACTGCGACAGGTTGCCAAGAATATTAGAAAGTAAATATAGGGATTTGGAAATATCGCCATCCACTGGATTAAATTATCAAATCCCAAATGCTATCCCCAAGACTGAAGGGAAGGAGAAAGGTGAGGTGCAAATACGTGACTTAAGAGTAGGATAAATAATGTACAACTTTTCGATTTTGAACTAGATGTATTTCTGTTTAGTGGCGAGTTTCTAGAGACGCGCTCAAGTTTGAAGTTTGGAAATTAGTCTTCACCACAATCAACGGAAAGCTCTCTATTATGTTAGTAATTTACAATATTTTATTTTCAAGTGCTGGAACTGCATCAATAGAATCAAGCAGATTATTTAAACCTTTGAAATTTCCTATTATGTTCAAGCGCAGCTGAGATAGATTGACAATGAAGCCAAAGAGAGTATTTAAACCCTTAAACTTCATTAAGGTTATTAACACCGAAACGCAAACCCCCTCATAACGTTCTATTCATTAGAAATGAAGGAATCATATACAAAGATAGAACAGCTCTGCTAGTTTAAAACGTTAGAGTTTGGTATGAGAGAGGAGTGAAACATTTCCATCATTCTAAATATAGCAACATTGATCTTGAAGGGAAAATTGGTGATAAAAAAAGTATAAAGAAAAGACTGGCACTATAATACTTTCAACAAAACCAGTTTCAAATTTAATGAAGCCATGATAATGGGATTTATAATTTATATAAGTATACTTTTATATCAATATATATGTAACTAAAATTTGGGCCAATCTTATGGCATACGCAAAGAAATGAATAAAGGATACCTACATACAATGTATTCGTTGGGATAAAGGCATACAACACCGTAAGAAAGGTTAAGAATAGAAAAAAATAAAAAAATTAAGGCTACAATACAGAGCATCGAATGCTTAGGATGAGACATAACCCAACGACTAAGAAGTACGAAAGCCCAAAACTCAAGGGCACAAATTACAAATTAATCATTCAAAACAAAATGGAGCTACAATATATATATATATATCAGATGGAGAACCAAGAAAAGACAAGCAAATGTAATCGATAGAAATACGACCAATTTCTTTAACCTTTACCCACATTCTCTCTGCCAGCGCCAAAATAGTGGTTTTATTTTTATTTTGAAATTGGGTATGGGCATCCCATAAAAGCCTAAAGACTATGGATGCCATAGAAGACATGCACACAAAGAGGGGAGGCAAAGACAAGTAACGTGAATAGTTTGATAGAACATGGTTTGTACAATCCGGCAGCATGGACATGGCACGTGATGTGTTCATTAGGATGCCTCAAGGAATTGTGATCTTATTGAACACCTTAATTGCAGGATATGTATGAAATCATTTCTTATATACAACTACTCACACTGAGGTCTTACCTTGCGAACAGGGGTGCAACTTATCTATTTGCTAGAGTCAGCTCACTAAGATTATTCATTAATAGTTCAAAGGTGTTGCATGCAATTAGAAACAACATGAAATTTGTCTCAAAAAACATTTTTTGTAGAAAGAGGTAAGAGAGAATCTTGAGGTCGAAAACTTACTTGAGCCCTTTGCATCATGCATGAGGATGGTTGTATATGCACTCGACAACATTCCCATAATTGATACACATGGTATGCTAAACAACTTCATTGCCACACTAGAGGAAGCCTGTTGCTTGTCTTCGTCATAGTATAAAATCTGGAGCCAAGCATAGTGTTCCATCCCTGCACCACCACTTCTTTTCTTTTCTTTAAATCCCCTCTTCCCCAAAATAATTCTCCTTTTTCCATTTTAAATTATTTTACTAAATTAATTATCTCATTTCCAAAACAAAATTAGATAAATCTCAAAGGAATAGTAAGTTTCCTTTCCGCATTTAGTTCAAAACGAGTTTCGAGCTGTGCATGCACACGCTTTTGCCTTTTTACCATATTTTTCCACTTTTGCTGGCTTTTCCCAATTAGGTTCTAAATCTAATCTCTTTATTTATCTTAAATAGCTAATTATAAGAATTATCTTTTCTTGTCTTATACACTTCAGTTTGCAAAATCTTATCTTTAAGATTTATTGCAAACCACGTTTACTTTCCATTTTTAATCTGTACTTTTAATATGATTTTTATCTTCATTTATTTATTTATTATTCGTAACATTCTTTTAAAATTTATTTCGTTTTAAATAACATTGTTTAATTTAAATAATTACTAACACCTTTATAAACATAGTTCTTTTAGTTATTATTTTAACTTACTAATCCAAAATATCTATAATATCATTTCATAAACATAGTTCATTCAATTATTATTTCACTTCCTTATTAATTTAAGTGCCCTTTTAATCCTTCTTAATTTAATTAATTAAATTAATCAAAGCTAGACAATATTAACTAAATCACATAATTCCGAAAGAAATAAAGTCACAAAACTGACAAGACACCTCAAATCAACCAATCATACTTACACTAATAGACACTTTCTCAGTGACACTCTAACAAATGAAAATGACATGACTACCCAATAAATATCTTACTTGAATGCCAACGATGATCAAAACGGAGGGCACTACACAAACTCAGCATTAACTCTCGAATTCAAATTTGAATCTCCCCCTCTTTGGCACATTGACCAAAATGTGCTCATCCTCCAACCTATCACAAGTTGATAGGTGGCCTCTTTTCATTGGCTTGTTTTTAGTCCCACATCATCCATGTTTGCATTCTTATATCATTCTATTCTATAGATAAAGATCATCTCCATTGGTTTAGTCCTCCACAACTCCACAACTCCACAATCTCATGCACAAATGCATCATTATCATTTTAATCCATATCATCTTCAAGGCAGTTTTATCATTTAACTTAGCAAAGGATTGGGAAAGGGCTTCTTTCCATAGAAGCACCAATCCACTATGGGATAGGTTTGAGCATGCTTAGTCTTTTTGGTATTTTATCACTTTGTTTATTTAGCATGATTCAATATCTCATATGGATGCTTGATAATTTGCTATATTTTAATGTGCTAATTATGCTAATGTGTGTGTGTGTGTTAGTTTTAGCCATTTGCAGATTTTCACCATGCACACCTTCCATGCCTAAATATCTGCAATTGTTGTATCTCATCTACTAGATAGGTGGGTAGTTCAGCAAACTATATTCTAGATATTTGAAACTATTTTCATAAGATGCTTGAAAAGTGTCATTAACTACCCCAAAATTAGCCCTTAAGTGTTCAAAAACTTATTTAAATTAAGGAATTAAGTCTCTCCAATTGATTTCTAGAGCAACAGTTCTAGGTTTCCCAACTAAAATATTATACATGTCTTGCACTAATACAATTTCACTACCTAGCTCTTCAACGTATAAGGGTTCCATAGTTCTACCTGTCACCTACAATCTGAGCCAAATTAATTCAATATTTGTAATGTAAATAAACAAATAACCGGTTTGAACTAACAATATTTCTGCCATTGAAATACTAAGATTTTTGTGGTATCAAAAAAGTAACCAGTTGACCTAAAAAATATTTTGCCACTTTTATTTATCAAATTTATAAATGTATTTGATGGATGAGGCTTTCCAAAATTAATAGTAAACTACAAATAATGTAATCTTAAATGTTGCAAATATGGTGCTTTATAGATTATTGTGCTATGGGAATTTACTTGATTTAAAGCAAAGGGAAATCCATGATTAAGAATGATCTTGCTCATGTTCACTCTATCATTGGAAGCCTCCTTCAACTCAAGAGACATGGAAGCTATTAATTTTTTCACCATTTCCTCTCGCATGAATGCATTATTTCTCTGCTTGTACACAAGTAGATGTAACATATATTATGAGTATACCAAAGAAAAATAGTATCAAAAATAGGGGGAAAAGTTAAGTTACTTGATAAGTAGATGGGTATAAAAGTCATGTGGGTGAGTAAAAACTTGATGAAATTAGGAGTAAAGAGTATTCTTTTAATAAAGCTGATAGCATACATTATGAAAACAAATAAAAACCAAAATGCAGTGTCATCATTAAGATGATATTCAACCATACTAGAAACCTTGAGAACAATCGATAGTACTGAAAACATTACTTGAGGAGAAATTTCGAGGAGGTGTGAGAGCATTAGCTTCTTCATTAAACGATGATCTTTTCCATAGTCAGAAAAGGCCACCATTGACTTATCCAATAACAACAATTGCAAGATTGTATGAAATTTTTTCGTTGTAATAGATGAATGATGGTCTATCATGGTTTGCAACCCACATTTATATTTGACATTTTCAAGGGCATTGATTTATAATGGATTTGAAAAATACTTGAAAGAATCTTCTTAGATAAACCTCTATGATTTTAAAAAAAGTATTAAAAATATTTGGTTAATTAGTAACACCACAGAGCTCCATATAAGTATGTATGTTGTTACACTTATCTATTGATATGCAATCAATCCACTTTTTGACTATAATGGGGCATGATATTTAGTCTAGGTGGGTTTATAAAGAAACTTTCTTGATGGCCTATTAAAAAATAAGCAACTTATTGATATGCAATCAACCCACTTTTTGATGGCAATGGAAGTTTACTGATGGCATATTAAAAAATAACCTTTAGAAGGTAGATTATGAATATGTACAGAAGTTATGAATCAAACCATCATAATTATGGACCAGTAACTTCAATTCAAAACATCCATAAATAATTTATAGTCAGAGTTTTAGAGCTTCCATATTTATAACATAAAATTAACATTGTTTGTAGAAGAGTAGTGATGAATTCTAATGAGGTAGCTAAAGATAGGATTTCAACAAAGCCCATATGAGGCCACTACTCAAAGTTCACATTGTTATAAGTAAATGTTCTAGGATAAATATTTTCATTAATATTAAATTTCTTATACGCACATTAACAACAAGGGATACATTAATTTCCTAGCTGTAAAATAAATTATCACAGTAAACACAACCCATATATGTAGCTATAAAAATATTAAATATAAAAGATCTACTACTATATGTTTGTATAGTCAATATCTATATGTTTGAAAAGGATAGGAAAGTAGTCTTATGGATCTGGCAACCAAATCTAATCATTATTTAATTAACCATTTCAAACATCCCTTAGCCAAATAATTTAAAGTCATAATTTAAGGTATTTCAGTATAGCTATAGATATGGGCTGCGTTTACTGTGATAATTTCCTAGCTATAAAATTAATGAGATCATAGTTCTACGTAATATTTTTATAGAAATAGATACATGTTTTTTGTTGGTGTAATTAATTATTTAATTACACTTTAGGATAAGTTTACTTAGGTAATTATTTATTTCCTAAGATAATTATCATTTAATTCTTATCTTATCTTATTGAGCTGTCTTTTTGCTCAATATAAGATTAGGGTTGTTTTTTCCTTCTTTATTGCATCATCACCTTTTCAAAGGCTTTTGTATTATTTGTAAAACAATTCATTCAATAATCAACAATTCTGATTTTTGCTTGCACAAGTTTGCTCTGAGAGTTTACAGAAATTTTTCAATTCTTGTTTTGAATATCTGGTCATGTGATAGGTGATTGCTTGCAGGTGTTCTTGGGGACTGTGAAGTTGGTTTTTCAACTTCTACATGGTATCAGAGCTCTAGACCTATTGCTACCTGTTCGTGTTTTGAAGATATTCTCTCACAGTGTCTTTTTGTGTGCAAGGGTTTTATTCCAAATTTTTGCCAGATCAGAGGGGTTTTCCATCATTTTTTGAGAAATTTTGACCTTGATCTCTCAAATTGTGCATGCTAGTGCAAAACGGACCTCATGAATGCACTCAGAAGGCCCAAAAACCTCTATTTTGATTTAAAATATGATAAGGTTTGCTACAAATTAATTTTTTAGTGTTTTTGGGAAATTTCAAAATAGTTACCAGAAAAATCCGTATGGCTTCGTACAAATGCATCGATTTTCATGCCATTGTTTTTTGAAATTTGCATCAATTTTGAGCTGTCTCAATTTCTGTCCATTTACATCAATTTTGTGCCCTTTTTTAATTTCTATGCAATCTCGATTTTCATGCCATGAAGGTACAGTGGAATATTTTATTAATTTTTTGATCTTTAAATTAATAAAATGTTTGCTTTAAAGCCTAAATGAGAATATTCAGTAAATCGGGTATATCTTGAGCATACGGCCTCCATTTTTCAAAAACAAGATATCATCGGAAAGCTAGTTCCGACGCCAATCTGATGGTATAGGTGTGGTTTCTAGATTTTTCCATTTTAATGCAGTTTTCCTTAGTCAAATTCAGATCATGGTTTTTCACTCTGGGGGGTGTAACTTTTGCATCCAAACTCCATTTTTTGCAAACGAATAGGAATTGGAAAGTGGTTCTATGATATTTCCAGATCTATCATTTATTTTTCCAGAATTTTCCCCAGGTAAATTTTATTCAGTATTTTGTGTTTTCACAATTTTGTCAATTAATTGGAAATTTTGGCACCTGGAAAGGATTTGTTTACGTGAGATGGCATATTTTGATCTGATTTATATGTACTGAGGTCAATTTTCTCATATTTTTTAATTTGAAGAGTTATCATGGGTTTTTCTACTCACCCTTCAGTTGTAATTCTGGAATAGGGTAATTATGAGTCATGGGCAAAGGGAATACTTACACATTGTAGGTGGATTAATATTTTTCCTTATTTGTATGATCTCATACCTGAACCAAACACTTTAGAGGGAAAACTAGCTTGGGATATCATTAGAGATCACATAGTAGGACTTATATTGTCTAGTGTTGATGATGACACTATGTGGGCTATATCGAACATTGACTATCCCCACCCACTTTGGACACATCTTTGGGAGATATATGGAGACCCCAATATCTCTCCATTCCAAGAGGATACTACTTCAAATTGTCTCTTACCCATTGCTTGGAGAGACAATACACCCTTCGATCAAGATACTTAAGAGGAGCTTGAGTATTTAGACACCCTTACATGTTCTGATGGATCAGAGGCTTGTCTCACAGTTCCTACTCTTCGGACTGAGATTATACTTGTATCATCCATTATTCCTGATGACATGAGTATTGCCACATTGGCCCCTATGGATTTAGTTCAACATCATGACCATCTTGGTCATTCATTATTTGCTACATCATGGGATTCTTATCGTGCAGACACATTCTTGTTTGTTGAGTCTCACACTGCAGATCTTGAGAATTATTTTGAGGACATTCATCTCCTCTACCTTGACAGTCAGGTTATCATTGTACACCCACCATTATCCATGCATTCAGAGGTTGCATTTAAGGATTCTCCACATCAGTTTGGATTTGGCATCATTTGTTTAAGTTCAGGCAGAGAAATTCTTCAGAATCCTATCATGGTACACATCTTGAGATAGTTTGGTTCATCACTCTTCATAGGATTTCTTCGACATTGTCCTTTGGATCCGTTTCTTCCCAAGGGGAGGAATATTATTTATCATTTTAGAATCTCATTTTGGATTCTACATCAGGCATCTACCATTGCGATAGGAGTTCCTTCATTGTGGGGGGGGCCTTCTTGTCTCTTTATATCTCTCCTATGGAGACCATTGTATATGTACTTATATGATATAAGTTGTCTATGGGGGGTATCATGTAATCCACCTCCTATCCTTATTTCATTAGTGCATTTCATTCTTTTCGCATTCTATTTTGGGGAGGATTTTTGTTCCCATGTGGTTTTCTCCTTTACCCCATTTGATTTAGTTTGCATTGCATTTGTAAATGAGTACCTGATCAGACCTTGTTGCCAGGACTCATTTTTGCGTAATAATTTACTTCTCCCTAAGTTGCACTTATGGGGGGGTGTTGGTGTAATTAATTATTTAATTACACTTTAGGATAAGTTTACTTAGGTAATTATTTATTTCCTAGGATAATTATCATTTAATTCTTATCTTATCTTATTGAGCTATCTTTTTGCTCAAGATAAGATTAGGGTTGTTTTTCTTGCTTTATTGTATCATCGCCTTTTCAAAGGATTTTGTATTATTTGTAAAACAATTCATTCAATAATCAACAATTCTAATTTTTTCTTGCACAAGTTTGCTCTGAGAGTTTACAAAACTTTTTCATTTCTTGTTTTGAATATCTAGTCATGTGATAGGTGATTGCTTGCAGGTGTTTTTGGTGTAGTACCCTCCATTTATGTTTATGCTTTCTGTTGCTATGCTTTCATACTGTCAGACTATGATACCTTGTTTGGATATTTTGATCGCCGGTTTTGAGCGATAGTGGATTATTTTATGACATGATGATACTTTGTATGGTGATTATTATTTTCTGATATGCTTTGAGTTAGTGTAGATATTTACTTTCAGTTGATCATTGATATGCGCATGTATATGATGGACTAACAGTATTTATTTCATCAGTCTGTTGTGAAGTGTATTGGTGTGGAGAACGGAATCACATCACTCGCTTGCGAGTGCCCTGCGATATCTGTGATTTTCTCCGCACGGTGTGTCTGTTTAATGCTTTATATATATATATATATATATTTGTATGCATGTTATTTGCTTGGTTATAGGATTTGCAGGTACATGACACCAACTCCACCTGTGTATTTTGGTCTGAGCGTGTCAAGACTCAACGGAAACATTGATCGGGAGATAGTAGTTTGGTTTACCCTAGCCTAGTCTTTAACCCTGGTCTTAGTACTTTGTTTGTTTTAGTTCAGAGTCATAGGTTTGTCTTGTATTTTTGTTTGGATAAAATTGCTTGGAAGGTAAATTTGCTTATGTTCTAATGTTAAGTTTATTGTGTTTTAAATTATTGTTATTTAATTAATGTTTAAATGTGGTAAAATTTACTTGCTTGATAATTTAATTCATTAATTAGCTTATTTGGTTAAATAGTTGATCTTAAAAGGGATTAAACTATTTTAATTAAATAAATAAATTAATTAAATTAAATTGTTAAGTGTGTAAATTATATTGCATTAAAAAAATAAATTAATTAAATAATTTGTGGAAAATTAGAAAAATAAAAAATAAAAATAAATGCATGTGAATTGAAAATTGATTTTTAAAATTTTAATTAAATAAATTAAAATTGCATGCAAAATTGAATTGGCAAAATTGCCGAGAAGTGGTGGGAAGATATTTTTCACAACCACTTCTCGACATGTGTGAGAGTGCCATAATGGTTACGGTTGTTGAAAATTTGTTACGAAGGAGATTTTGGATCTCGGGAAAACAGAAGGGTTATCCAATTTCCTCACGGGGAAATTAACAGAGCTGTTGCAAAAAAATTCTTTTACTATGTTAAAATTCAATATTTCTTAGAAGTTGTTATCTCTCTGTATTTGGATTGTAAATCTTGTGGAAGATATTTTGGTGGGAGGATCTCTTGTGTTGGTTGGAAAATATTTTGGGAATATTGTGAGCTTCAGGCAACAGAGGCAACAGAAATTTCCTTCATCAGTAAGCTTTGGAAATCAGGTATTTTACTTGTTATTTAATTAAACTTGTATCATTTGAAAAGAATGTTGAAGAATATATCAATTTAGTTTTTCCTGTGTTTTGTCTTTTTGGGAATCTCTTAAAGATTTTATTCAAAAAAAATAGAAAAGATTTATGAAGAAATTTTGAAGAGAAAGAAAAGAAATTTTTGCTGTAAATCATTAGAATCTCTGTGAAAATTAATTTTAAATAGCAGAAAACCTACAGGTGAAATTATTAAAAAAAAATTGGAGGGTTTTATGATAAGATTTATTTGTTTGATTTGGAGAATAGTTTGAAGATTTATTTTATTGAAAACTTATGTTATTATTCTGTATATAATATTCTAGAAATCAATTTTATTCAGAATGAAAATATTCCTTTCATTTCCCGTGTACTGATACAGTGATTTTTGTTATTATATACATATATATAAATTCATATATATAAGAATCAATAAAAAGTATTGAATAAAACTTTACTGTGTAAAATTCGCATTAAGCGAATTTATTTTTAAAAAAACGTTGAGTGCGATTTTTAATAATCGCCGAAAAACTTTTCGTCAAAATTCGTTTTGAATGTTTTATATTTACAAAAAAATAATAAATAAAATTTTAAACCTTTGTTGTTCGGCGCCCATGGCAGGGCTACCCGCAGGCATACCCCGCAGGGGGCACAGTGGTGAGGGCCAATCCCAGCACCGCCCTTACGAGCAGCGCTTGGCTTTGCCTCCACGACCGAGCCTGTGGGGTGGGCTGCATAGGCAGCCCTACCCACAGCGCTGCCTGTGCTTAGAAGGGTTTTCCCTAAATTTTGGTCTGCAATTTTGCGTGGATTTGAAAATTATTTGTTTTATAAAAAAATTGGATTTAATTTAAAGATTAAATTTATATGTATAACATATGTATAAATGTATGTATATATGTATATGTGCATATATATATTTATATATATATTATATATATATATATATATATATATATATATTTATATGTGTATGTATATATATTTATATTTATACATTATGTATATATCTCTCTTTGTTATAATGAATAGTTGACTAAAGGATTAATGTGGAAAAGAATAATTGGGTAAATGAGAAATAAAGTTTATTGTTATTTATATAGATATGCATATTATGAATTTGATGAGTTTATTAATTTAGTGTGTAGAGAATTGTTATGTTGTTAAAGAATTATTAGCAATAAACACTTCCTTTATCTTAATTGTCTGATTTGGATTTAATATATCCCAAAAATAGACTTGTGTTTTTTTTCAGATGTCTTATTTTTATTGGAAAAAGGGGGGAAGAGAATTTTATTTTTACGTGATTTTAAGTCTTCCAGTACCAGTCTTTTATGAGGGTGAAATTGATTTTGAATTCATGTGATTGAACAAGTTTAGGGTAGTGCACCTAATATGCTGAATGGATTGTAATGTACATAGTGGTAAATTTGGTATTATATGTTGTATTGTGCATGCATTAGTTTGTTGGAGGCATTTCCTATTAGGTCATCACTTCGAACTTCATACTGATCACCGTAGTTTGCAATACATTTTTATGAAACCTAACTTGAATGCTAGGCAAAGACGGTGGATGGAGTTCTTGTGTGAGTACGATTTTGAAGTAAAATATGTTTAAGGCAAAGAGAACGTAGTGGCTGACACTCTTAGCCGACGTTGACATGAGATCTCTGCTACTACTCTTGAAGTATATTTGAGAGGTCAAATAGCAGCTGCACTTCTTATTGATAGATTATATCAGGAAGTGAAGTTAGAAATTGAATCTAGTAGACCTTTAGAAGGTCGATTTGTAGGTTATGTCTTAGAATCGGATGGTATATTACGACATTTAGGTCGTATTTATGTACCACATGTAGAAAGTCTTCGTACATTAATCATGATTGAAGCTCATCGAGCTCCGTATTTAGCTCATCCAGGAGTTAAGAAAATGCATGCTGATCTTTGGCAATTGTATTTTTGGCCTGGTATGAAACGTGATATTGCTGATTACGTATCGAGATGTCTTGAATGCCAGCGAGTTAAAGCTAAGCATCATCATCCTGCTGGATTATTGCAGCCACATCTCATTCCTGAATGGAAATGGGATATTATATCCATTGACTTTATTGTTGGGTTACCTACGTCATCACGTCGACATGATGCCATTATGGTAACTGTTGACCATTTGACTAAAGTAGCTCACTTTTCACCAGTACGATCATCTTATAATGCTTCATCCGTAGCTAGGATATTCATGGAGGACATCATTAGATTGCATGGGATTCCTTGTAGGATCATATAGGATAGAGATCCTGTATTTACTTCAGCTCTATGGACTTCGTTACAACATGCCCTAGGTACATAGTTGAACTTTAGTTCAGCCTATCATCCTCAAACTGATGGAAAAACTGAAAGAGTTAACCAAATATTAGAGGATATGCTTAGGATGTACGTAATGGACCAACAATCATGTTGGGAGGATTATCTGTTCCATAGGTATGCCACCATTTCAGGCTTTATACGGTCGTCCTTGTCGAACTCCTTTGAGTTGGGATCGACTTGAGCATAGAGTATTACTTGGGCCTAAGATGCTTCGTGATATGGAGCAATAGGTTAACCGTATTAGAGAACATTTGATAACAGCTCAGGATAGGCAAAAGAAATATGCTTATGTGCATAGGATAGACTGACAGTTTGCTGTTGGAGATAGAGTGTTTCTTCGAGTGCGACCGCGAAAGAGTTCAATTCGTTATGGAAAAGGCTCTAAGCTTGCGCCTTGTTTCATAGGACCATTCGAGATTTTAGAGAGAATTGGACCCGTGGCATATCGACTCGCCTTACCACCCAGTTTGTCTCGTATTCATGATGTTTTTCATGTATTAGTTCTTAGACCATATCATCCCGACATATCTCATGTACTTGATTGGAATGCATTACAGATAGAAGACGGGCAGCTGGCTTTGGAGCCCGTGGCCATTCTTCAGCACCGGACGCTTGGTCTCAGGGGTCGAGACGTTGATCAGGTGAGGGTCCAATGGGATCCTAGCTATGAGGCTTCAGCTACCTGGGAGGATGCGACACGCATGAGGGAACTTTATCCCTATATGTTTGCAGGCTTTCAGGAGCAAGCCTGATCCTAGGGGGGAGGATGTAGTACCCCTCCGTTTATGTTTATGCTTTCTATTGCTATGCTTTCATACTATTAGACTATGATACCTTGTTTAGATATTTTGATCACTGGTTTTGAGCGATAGTGGATTATTTTATGACATGATGATACTTTGTATGGTGATTATTGTTTTCTGATATGCTTTGAGTTAGTGTAGATGTTTACTTTCAGTTGATCATTGATATGCACATGTATATGATGGACTAATAGTATTTATTTCATCAATCTGTTGTGAAGTGTATTGGTGTGGAGAACGGAATTGCATCACTCACTTGTGAGTGCCTTGCGATATCTGTGATTTTCTCTGCACGGTGTGTCTGTTTAATACTTTATATATATATATATATATATATATATATATATATATATATATATATATATATTTGTATGCATGTTATTTGCTTGGTTGCAGGATTTGCAGGTACATGACACTGACTCCACCTGTGTATTCAGGTCTGAGCATGTCAAGACTCAACGGAAACGTTGATTGGGAGATAGTAGTTTGGTTTACCCTAGCCTAGTCTTTAACCCTGGTCTTAGTACTTTGTTTGTTTTAGTTCAAAGTCATAGGTTTGTCTTGTATTTTCTATTTGGATTAAATTCCTTGGAAGGTAAATTTGCTTATGTTCTAATGTTAAGTTTATTGTGTTTTAAATTATTGTTATTTAATTAATGTTTAAATGTGGTAAAATTTACTTGCTTGATAATTTAATTCATTAATTAGCTTATTTGGTTAAATAGTTGATCTTAAAAGGGATTAAACTATTTTAATTAAATAAATAAATTAATTAAATTAAATTGTTAAGTGTGTAAATTATATTGCATTAAAAAAATAAATTAATTAAATAATTTGTGGAAAATTAGAAAAATAAAAAATAAAAATAAATGCATGTGAATTGAAAATTGATTTTTAAAATTTTAATTAAATAAATTAAAATTGCATGCAAAATTGAATTGGCAAAATTGCCGAGAAGTGGTGGGAAGATATTTTTCACAACCACTTCTCGACATGTGTGAGAGTGCCATAATGGTTACGGTTGTTGAAAATTTGTTACGAAGGAGATTTTGGATCTCGGGAAAACAGAAGGGTTATCCAATTTCCTCACGGGGAAATTAACAGAGCTGTTGCAAAAAAATTCTTTTACTATGTTAAAATTCAATATTTCTTAGAAGTTGTTATCTCTCTGTATTTGGATTGTAAATCTTGTGGAAGATATTTTGGTGGGAGGATCTCTTGTGTTGGTTGGAAAATATTTTGGGAATATTGTGAGCTTCAGGCAACAGAGGCAACAGAAATTTCCTTCATCAGTAAGCTTTGGAAATCAGGTATTTTACTTGTTATTTAATTAAATTTGTATCATTTGAAAAGAATGTTGAAGAATATATCAATTTAGTTTTTCCTGTGTTTTGTCTTTTTGGGAATCTCTTAAAGATTTTATTCAAAAAAAATAGAAAAGATTTATGAAGAAATTTTGAAGAGAAAGAAAAGAAATTTTTGCTGTAAATCATTAGAATATCTGTGAAAATTAATTTTAAACAGCAGAAAACCTACAGGTGAAATTATTAAAAAAAAACTTGGAGGGTTTTATGATAACATTTATTTGTTTGATCTGGAGAATAGTTTGAAGATTTATTTTATTGAAAACTTCTGTTATTATTCTGTATATAATATTCTGGAAATCAATTTTATTCAAAATGAGAATATTCCTTTCATTTCTTGTGTACTGATACAGTGATTTTTGTTATTATATATATATATATAAATTCATATATATAAGAATCAATAAAAAGTATTGAATAAAACTTTACTGTGTAAAATTCGCATGAAGCGAATTTATTTTAAAAAAAATGTTGAGCGCGATTTTTCATAATCGCCGAAATTTTTTTCGTCAAAATTCATTTTGAATGTTTTATATTTACAAAAAAAATAATAAATAAAATTTTAAACCTTTGTTGTTCGGTGCCCATGGCGGGGCTACCCACAGGCGTACCCCGCAGGGGGCACGACGGTGAGGGCTGAGCCCAGCGCCGCCCTTACGAGCAGCGCTTGGCTCTGCCTCCGCGGCCGAGCCTGTGGGGTGGGCTGCGTAGGCAGCCCTACCCACAGCGCCGCCTGTGCTTAGAAGGGTTTTCCCTAAATTTTGGTCTGCGATTTTGTGCGGATTTGAAAATTATTTGTTCTATAAAAAATTTGGATTTAATTTAAAGATTAAATTTATATGTAGAACATATGTATAAATGTATGTATATATGTATATGTGCATATATATATTTATATATATATATATATATATATATATATATATATATATATTATATATATATATATATATATATATTTATATGTGTATGTATATATATTTATATATACATTATGTATATATCTCTCTTTGTTATAATGAATAGTTGACTAAAGGATTAATGTGGAAAAGAATAATTGGGTAAATGAGAAATAAAGTTTATTGTTATTTATATAGATATGCATATTATGAATTTGATGAGTTTATTAATTTAGTGTGTAGAGAATTGTTATGTTGTTAAAGAATTATTAGCAATAAACACTTCCTTTATCTTAATTGTCTGATTTGGATTTAATATATCCCAAAAATAGACTTGTGTTTGTTTTCAGATGTCTTATTTTTATTGGAAAAAGGGGGGAAGAGAATTTTATTTTTACGTGATTTTAAGTCTTCCAGTACCAGTCTTTTATGAGGGTGAAATTGACTTTGAATTCATGTGATTGAACAAGTTTAGGGTAGTGCACCTGATATGCTGAATGGATTGTAATGTACATTGTGGTAAATTTGGTATTATATGTTGTATTGTGCATTTGTCTACCCTAGATAGTGAATCTAGAATACCTTTGTTATGTTTAGGGGAGTGGCTATTTGTAAGGGCCGACACACAAAGTGGTGTCAGGGTAACTTACAAATAGTTAGTAACTCAATGAAAACTAAAGAACACATTAGTTAGATTTAAATCACTTAACAAGATATTTTACCTCACTTATGAATCTTGAGCTACTTCAGTTATGAGTATAAGATGAGAAGGCCTGGAATGGAAAATCAATGTCTTGTTTCTTTAAAAGACATTCGATTCCACAATTGTATGCAATAGGGGCCAGGTTTCATAAGCGGTTACCAGGGTAACCCAAGGATCGAGGGCCGGAACCTAGGAAGAAATACCAGGGTAACCTTTGCATCGTTGTGATGACACTACACCTAGAATAACAGTAAACCCTATGTTTGTGGTATAATTAATTGTCAAATCTGGAAGCAATGTAACCATTAGAATGTTTTGTACTAGTGTCTAGGGTTAGTAGATTAGGTCTAGGTAACCTTATTACTATCTCCTAGCATGGGGGGTGGACCTACGGGTACCACATGGTTGGGTGGAACGTGCACCTTACTCCGTTGGGTCCCCAGTTTGATCATAGCATCGAGAGCTTCATGGATGGAGAGCTCGCATTTGGATCTTATATGTACTTCCTCATTGTATATTGTAAAATTTGTATTGTAAAAACATCCCTCAATGTTGTGAGGTGATCATTTGTAAAATGTAACTATTATTTGAACTACCTCATCAGATGGATGAGTATTGTAATATCATATCAAATGCAATGTATGGAAAAACATGTTTGTACTTTATTATGTTATCATGAATGGAAATTTATTATTATGCAATGTTTATCTTTATGTTATTAATTAAATTTGCAATGCGAAATACTTAAGTCACTTATGGAAAACTCAAGTAGTGTAACGTCTAGTATCTTAACGAATGTATGCAATTAATTAACTTAATAAATAAACTTAAAAAAAAAAAAATTATTACACCTTTATAACACATTTGCAACATTCTTAGGTTATTAAGACGGGGCATTACACTTGGGGACTATGAAGTTGGTTTTTCAACTTCTACATTTTTCCTGTTACATGTATTTATAATAGTGTGCAAGTGTGCAATCTTACAATGTATAGGACAGGGGTGAATACAATGGTACAAAGGATAAAGGTTTTAAGGCACTATGAAAGGTATGACAATGTCAAGGGAAGTGACCTTATAGAGTTTTGTTGCACAAATTTGGCATGCAAGAAGGAATAATCAATAGTGAGGAAGGAAATGTTATGCATGAGTGGAAACTCATGAAAATGTAGATAATTGTTTATAGTAGCATGATAATGAGACAAGGGAAGATCTGTTATTACACACCTATTAATGGGAAGAAAATAGGACAATCATGATGTCAAGACAACCATCAAATGTAAAGACAATCATAAAATGCATTAGGATATGGGTATAGGCTACAAGTAATGAATTCTATAACAATCATATGTTAAACAAAAAGGTTGAGATAAAAAGATAGTGATAATGAAGGACTATCAGACAACGATTATATTGTCAATGCATCATAAATATTTATGAAAATAGTAGCATATCAAGCCTCATAAAAAAAATCACAGAAGCTTTAGTATCTACAAGCCTATTTTGTATAGCAAAGCATGACATAGAAAGATAGTGGGAGAGTTTTTAATAGCAGCAAAAGGAGCCTAACAAAGATATCTTTGATTTGCAATTGTAGACACATGAAATTGACATCATGCATTTGATTAAGTCATATTCATCCATTCATCAAATAAATCAAGTTTATTTGGTCAATCTCCTAAATTCATCAATTTAAATTAAACAAATCAACTTGATCCTAACATCACCCTCCTTGATTAAATAAATCAAATCTTTATTTAATTAAATCTAGAATCATCTTCCATCCCTTTTGGTTTAAATAAATGAAAATATTTAAGTCAATGGGTCAAAATCCCATAATCATCATCTAAGTTAAGATAATCCTGATTAATCTAATCCAACCACCCATCACATCCTCTAGCTTTTCACACTTGCACCAATAAAGCATTTTAATTCATTTATAAAATCAGAATTTTCCATCAACATGGCATCTTTGAGGAATATTCCCTCAAGTTTGAATTAAAAAATAAGTGGACATGTACATCCAACAAAGCATTTATGAGGCCTTACATGGCTCTTACATGTCTCTTGCAAAGGTCAAACTCAACATTTAACTCTCAAATAAAAATTTGAATATCTCCCTCTTTGGCATATTAACCAAAACTTTCTCATTCCTCCATCCACTCATAGATTGATAACTGTCATCTTTCCATTGGATGAATGTTAGTTCCACATTGCTCAAATTTGGACATTCATCCATCTTGGAATTCTATAAATAAAGAGCTCATATCCTCATTTGATCATCTACAAATTATGCAAAGTTACCATGCTCAAATATTTATCAAATTCCATCCATCAATCTTGAATCTTAGCTAGGTTTTTGCAGATTTTATCTTGGAGCATTCATCAATATTCATCAAAGTGGATCAGTCTTCATCATCAATCAATAAAGCTTGCATAGGATTTGGGAAAGGGCCAATTTCCATGTCAAATTGGCACCAACTCCCCCATAAGATCAAGAGTTTGCATGTTCTTAATAGGATTTAGTTTGTTTTTCATCTTCTTTCATTGTGTTCTTGTTTTATTCCTATTTTGAGCATAGTTAAATGGATTTTATGGGGAATCTTGCTCTTAACTTGCATTTCAATCTTCTAATATGTTTGTTTGTTGTGTTTTGTAGGTATTAGGATCTAAGCTGACACATTTGGCACTAGAAGGAGGTCTTGAATTAGAAATCTAACACGTTTTTTTTAAATTTCACTATTTTTTGACTGTTCTGTTCATTAATCCCTATTATAGCACTTCTACCACTGTGTCAGTGCTTTTGCACATTCTTTTAGCACTTTTGTGCACTGTATTGGTACTTTTTCACATCTTTTAGCGCTTCTGCACATTCTTTTAGTGCTTTTGTTCACTGTTTCGGCACTTCTGCACATTTTTTAGTGCTTCTACACACTGTTTCGACACTTCTACAAATGTTTTAGTGCTTCTACATGTTCTTTTACACTTCTACACATTCTTTTAGTGCTTTTGCACACTATTTCGACGCTTCTGCACACTATTTTGACGCTTTGCAAATGTTTTAGCACTTCTACATGTTCTTTTAGCGCTTCTGCACATTCTTTTAGCACTTCTATACACTGTTTTGGTGTTTTTTCATATCTTTTAGCACTTCTGCACATTCTTTTAGCGCATATGAGCACTGTTTTAGCGCTTTTAGGGTTAGTTTTAAAATTACCATATTGTGGTCATACAAAGGTCTTTTTTGACACTTTTTTTTTTTAAATGGGGTATAATTTCATAAGCTATCCAATGGTGTAGTTTTATATTAACTATTAATGAGTTAAAATTTTAAAATTTAAATCTAAATTAAAAAGACATCATAGCTTGGTCTAAGTTTTAGGGTTTTTATGGTTAATGATTCATCTAACCCCTATATCCTTTTGTTTCTTGATCTCATATAACATTTTGAGAACTTTTGTAGGTTATATTTAATCAAAAAGGAGAGGAGGAAACAAAAGAAAAGCTTCTTAGGACATCATTTCTCTATTGTATCAAGTGTCTTTAGACACTCTTGGAAGCAATTATAATTCCAAGTTTAAGGATGTTATTGCTTCAATCTTTTAGGAATCAATAGATTTCAATTTGGTCTCTAAAAAGAACAAGACAAAAGGCTTAAAATGAACATTAGGACTACAACTTACTAGATTTTGTTTTTTTGGTTAACAATTGAACAAAACAACTCTCATTTGTCCTTTGGTGCTTTAAAAAGAATTCATAATTGTTTTGTGGTTCTAAAATGAACAAGTGCAACTTTTTCTTTGTGATGGATTACTTAAACTAACTTCATTGAAAAAGGATGTATGCGCTTCTCTCGCGCTTTATAGCAATCTTGAGAATCAAAAGGCCTTTTTTGTGATTTTAGGGTGAGATAAAGCAATCACCTCCACACTTAATTTTGGGTTTAAAATTGAAAAAAATATTATGCGAATGTGAATGAACTTATTACATGTGTTCTCCCTTTGTTTCTAAACAAGGGTCGATCAAACTATGAATATGTTTATTCGCTTTTGTTTATCTTAGAGGGCCTACCTTGGGGAAAAGTACTCATCCAAGGGAATGACTCAACCGATAACACTCTGAACCTGAGAGTATTTCCAGTCAGGATATAAATGTGGGTATTGGAAGAAACACCAATATCACATGGTTGATTTTGATGATATGGATCCGAAAGGGGACTCTCTCCATATGGGTCAATCTCCATGAACAAAAAGTCCTTATTAAAACCCATGTTCTAGAATTTCCAAAATCCTTAATCTATTTGTTGGTGCAAGAATGGTCATTCTGAAGTCACTCCACACTTTTATAGTCTTTTAGTAGAAATGGAATGCATGCCATGGGAGTTTCATGGGTGTTGATTCTTGGCTACCCCGTATAAGTGAGTTTCATGGAGGGGAGCCAGTGGGGTCAAGCATCTAACCATTTTCTAAAGATAAGTGTAGTTGGACTTGTCCAAGTGGGAATTCAACAAATATTGTCTTTCACATCCATAGATTTGTACTTATTCTTGGGTGCAAAATTCTTTGCTTGTTCGAAAAAATTTGGAAACAAACATTTAATATCATCATCAAAATTTCAAACCCTTTAGGAGGCAAATACAATTGACCAAATTCATGTGTTATTTCTTTCCCTTGGGATTCACATACTTAGAGGTTTCTAAACACTTGAACTTACATCTCAATTTTCCTACTAAAGATCAACAATAGTTAACCCTTGCCTTGGATTCATCAAATTTCCACATAACATACTTTGTGGGATTCGAAGAAATTAAGACATTGGACATCTAGTTTGGAAAACCTAATCAAATAAGTGTTTGTGGTAAAAAAATTCACTAATCAAGATGAAATCAATTGAACCCCACACATTTGATTGTGCATCTTTTTTCTTATGGTCTTTTGAGAAAACATTGGTATTTTGGTTGGAACTACTCTTAGAGAAAAGCATGTTCTTTAGTATCTTGGTCTTGTAAACAAGTCCTTCCTAGGTTCATTTAGGATCAAATCAAACATTTCGGCCATCCCAAACATCTATCAAAAACCTATCCCACCAAACAACTTTATAGCTTTGGAAACATCATTATCTAGACTTGGATACATCCTTAAATCAAATCAAAGTCATTTGTTTATTTAGGTGTGTGGGAATGGATCCTTTCTCATGCATTTAATGAAATCAGCAATCCTTTGAACAAATTCATCCTAAGATCACATCTAACATCTTAGGGCTTACAAGTTCATTATCCAAATTAAGAAATCAAAATCAAACCCTAAGTCTAGCATTGATCCAAAGTCCCTAAACATTCAACACTCATATCATTCACCCCTTTTCATCCCCCATCTCATCATTGGTCTTAAACATCTTAGAGGTCACTTTTACAACAAGGTCAAAACAAAAGAAAAGCATGGAATATAAACTTGATCCATACATCATGAGTGGTCCAAACCAACCAAACTATCAAAACCTTACAATTCCAATGGATTTCCAACACTCACATTTATACATGGGATCATTATCTCCCACAAATCTCAATGGTACAACAAATGTGAGTATGCACAGTCAAAATATTTGAATGTCTTTCCCGATGGTAGATCTAAATCCAAAACTACAAGTCTATCCACCAAACAATCAATACACGAGTCTTCAAATGAACAACATCATGCCAAAAATGAATGTACCAAGTACAAGATTACCAAACAGGAATCTAGAAAACTTTGGGATGGATACGTTTGCAAATCATACGAATATTCCAAACATGAACAATGGTCAATTTCAACCTATCATACTAAATTTGAACATCATCCCAAATTAGAACATTGTCCAAAATCAATTTGTCCATGATCCTGGATTCAAAAACCACAAGTATGCATCCCAAATCTGCTTGAACAAAAACCAAATCAACTATATCAAGGGAGTCAAGAAAAAAATTGGTGAGATCAAATTGCTACACTCACCAAAATAGTTGAGTCATTGCACCAAGAGACATCTCCACCACCATCAACCTCATTTCTTGGTTTAGGGCTTCCCCCTTTACCTAGCACCAATCACTCCATCCAAATCAATCCACTTAACACCAATCAAGCCATCACATCAAATCCTTTGAATATACCATCGACATCACACCAAAAATTGTATCTAATCAAATGAAAACATCAATCTTGACAAATAAAAATATGGTCTCCCAAGGACCTATCACCTCAATCACTCCAACCATCCCTATCACACCCATCATATCTCAAACCATTATGATCACTTAAAAAGTATCTCAACCACCCAGGACTACATCCAACACAATTCCAAATCCTCCACCACTACCACTGAAACCAAACACAACAATACAATATAACATTGTGCTAAAAGCTCACCAGGCCTACCAAAAGACCATCCAACAATATCTAGCCACACAACAAGCAAAATAATCTCAACAAGTGCAACAAGCTTCCCAAGCCTCTCAAGCTATCCAAAAAAAACAAGTACAAACAAAAAAAATGATAACTATTGGGGATAACAATGAACATTCAAACACTGGTGATAACATTGACAATCTCCCCACCACAATTGTTGAAAGCATTGATCAAGATCTATCCATCAAAGAGAACATTGGAGATGTTTTTATCTCATCCAAAGGTCAAATAAACATATATCAAGAGTCACTTTTCAATCATGATCAAAATCCACCCAACAATGATCCAATTCAAGAAATGTCAACATCTTTCAACCCTACAATTGAAGAATTTGAAAAACTCTCCCCCACAATTGTTGAGAACAATGATCAAGATCAATCCATCACTGAGCACTTTGAAGATGTTTCCACCCCATCCAATGATAAAATCACCATACATCAAGAGCCACTTTTTAGTGATCTATTTCAAGGAGTGTTGGAATTATTTGATCCCATTGACATAATCCATGACCCATCAACCAATGATCACATTAAAAAATTCTCTACATTTCCTTATGAATTGGACAACATATCTCAAGAATTTATTCTAAAGCATGATCAACATCTCTCACCAAAGTCTAGCAATGGTCCTTCCCAAGACATATTGACATCATTTGACCTCATGGTTGCAGATACTAAAAGAATCCTCAATTCAACATTTGAGCCAAGTCCACTCAAAGATAAAGAGGATATTGAGCCACTTCCAATTCCTAACAAAGATATCCAAGGATCATTTGAAACTAACCCATGTCAAGAACTTGATCCAAAGCATGCCAAAAGCAATTATGAAATTATTCAAGATCAAGAATTTGTATCTCCAAGATACTATAACAATCTAATGGAAACTCTCCTATCTATGAAAAATGATTATATCCATGTAGCACATACTCCTCGATCTACCCATGAGATGATTTCTATGGATGGAAACATTTATGATCTTCATTCAAAATAAGATTCCTTTACTCCTAACATTATTAAACAAAAAGAGAAGGTTATCGATTCCTATAGTCAAATTGAGTTGTCAACATCAGGATTAGATATATCCCAAAATTAGACTGAGGACATCATGAATAAAGATATCCAACCTTATCCACTCAAGGAAGCAAGTTAGACAAAACAAGATATTTCAGAGTTAGTAGAGCAACAAATTGAAATAACATCATCTTTAATGGTCGTTTATCAGAGAATGCATTCTAAACAAGAGCTCTCAGAACAGGTAGAATCAAAGCATGAAGGTAATACTTCCACACTACTGAGGGAAACTTTGTCTCAAGCAAATTTCAACATAAGGAGCATGAAGAATCCTTATGATGAAACTAATGCCAATACTACAACTAGCCACATCATGAATCTTCATCCACCCATCACCCCATCCATGAATTGGGACCAACACCAAAGGAAAGTGTTAAATCAAAGTACAAAGAATGTTATCAAAGAAAAAGAAGCAAAGCATGAAGGACAAATCAAATACAAGTGGATACCAAAAAGTACAAAGAAAGATTATCCCTATCAAACTCCATCAGTCAAAGAAACTATGGGGAAAAATAAAAAAGGGAAAATTATCCATCAAAGATGTCCACAAAAGAAAAATAAGACTTTTCAAGGAACATACAAAGTGTATCAAGCAGTTGTTCCTAATTCCATGCACACTTTCGTATCCACCCATCATTTCTCATCTTCCCAAGTTTGGAGAGTCAAAGGTTCCAAACTATCAGCCAATCCATCTTCTATCCCTAAACACACTCCATCCATGCCTCCATGCATTATATATAATTCTCACATTGACCATGTGTTGGAAACAACCCTTCATCATAAGGATTCAGAAGGCACTATATCACGATGTGCGCACCAAGATAGAGTTAACATCGGTTTCAACGGAGCAGATCAGAAATCTCAAAAGTTGTATTCAAGTGCACGTATCTTAGCAAAGAAAATTCTTCAAGTAGGATATCAATGACACATCATTACAAAAGCATCTACATCAGCAACACCTTATGGTTCAGCATGAGCTTTAAATCTTTCGCAGAAAAATACAAAAAATAAAAAAATATGAAAATCCAAAAAAATAAAAAAAAGGATTGAAAACAGTAAAGAAAAAAATCATCCTCTAGTGAAAACCACTTCGATGGCACTTTGGGTAGGTACCATGATGAAAAACTGGTAAATAGGAATCATGTGTAGAATCGAGCATCTACATGTGCTAGTTCAGGTGAAAGCATCTCATCCCATCTATAATAAATCCAACATTTCATCTGTATTATCCATAATAAATCCATTCATCCATGAACCATTTATCCAATCCATCTTTATCCATCTACATCCATAGTCCAAATTATCTTGATCTTGGTAAAAGTTTGGTGCACACTTTATGCTTACTTACGATAAATATCTTGACATGGGTTATTTTCATTGATCCTATCCTACCCAATATTATCCGAGCCATGAAGCATTATCCAAATGGGCATTCTTTATCTAAACACCTTATCTTATCATAAGATAATCCATATCCTTCAGTCCATACACCTATCTGTGTATCCACACATCACATTCCATACATTGCTAGACATTGGAGGTAGATATTTACATCTTGCTTTGAGAATATAATCTTGATCTATATCCTCCAAATTATGTGGTGATCCGAACATTGGTAAACATGAAATCAAATTGGTCAAAGCATTTTTGATCCAAAATCCAAATCACTAGCTCATGGCATATTTTGACAAGAAGACATTCCTTATCAGTCTTTATCTTTCATTGAACATCAATCCAAGTAATCACCATCAATTGCATCTAAGTTGCGCTTCAAATGTCACATCAAATCATTCAAAAAAAAATTGTTCCAAATGAAGCTTCAAAATCCTAATCAATTGAATCCAATCAACCCATCATCATCTCAGGATATCATTCCCAATCATTGTGTTGCTTAACACTATCCTTCCATTGTTGTGCATCCTCAACAATGTTATCATCATCAATCCCATCAACATCCTAAATCTTCATGTTTCTTAACACTGTCCTTGCATTGTTGTGTATCCTCAACAATGTTATCATCATCATCAATCCATTGATTTGATTAGTTAGCCTTAGCTTGTTTGTCAACAAAATCCCAAACAGACCACTGATATCATCACACATATCCATATCCAAATCATCAAAATCACGCGAAAATCCAAAAACATCCAAAACATATCAAAATCCAAAAAAAAATCAATAAAATAGAAAACATCAAAAACATGATATCTGAACTACATCGTCTCTGAGCTTAAATGTAGGAAAGGCTAATCTTTGATCATCCCCCAAGACATCAAAATCTAATAAACATTCAAAAACCACAAAATCCAAAAAACATTGGAAAATCAAAAAAATCCAAAAAAAATTGTAAAACATCTTGAAAATACCAAAAAAAGCCTCAAAACATTTCAAAAACATCAAAAACATCCAAATATTTGAAAAAAAATCCATCTGTCCCATTTCGCTTTCACCGGTGATAATCAATCATCCATAATAAACTGATCATCACCTTCATCCTTTAGCAAAACAAACAAAAACAACCACAACAATCAACAAAAGCAAGCTTCAAATGTAAAATCAAAATCGAAACAACAAATTGTTAAATGCAAAATTAAAATCTTGATCATTTTCAAACATGTCAATCAACTTTATATCAAAATCCTATAAAAAACTTATCAAACCATCATCATCTTGTACAATGCATGTCCTAGGATATATCGTTCCAACAATGGGCATCATTTTGGATATCACCTTGGATTCTTATCCTATCAAAACACATCCCTTTGGCTGAAGGTGTGCAGAGCATCAACTTGTTTGTCTACTTCATTTTTTATTTTTTGACTTATCCTATTGTGCTCATTCCAAGGACTTCTCGATGATATCCAAACATGAGGATTTAGAGAAATAGGAATGGGGCAACAATCATTATCCTTTTTTTTTGTGCTTGTTGGACATTCTTGTAAAATAACTTAGTGAATACTTGATTTGTTAGGTACATCCTAGCAAGGTTTCTGTATGTCAAGTGTGAACAAAAATACTTCTATCTGTTTGTCGAGTCAAAGTACATCACACTAGGCACAACACCATCCTAGTTCTTTATACCCTGATGCATCGTGCCTATGTGTGTTATCAAACATAAGGTAATTGGCCCTTTGAAAATACCAACTCCTCGGTAACTAATCATCATCATTATCATCACCTCTCATAAAGTTGGCTTGTTGGATCCTCTTGTCATCATCTAATTTATTATTTTCGCACTAACATCACGTCATGAATAGTTAATCATCATCATCAGTGCATCCATCCTGCATCCACAAACCATCATCATTTTGCACATCATCTCACATGAATTTTCATCATCATAATATAGATATGTTAGTCTAAGCATCTACATAGAACATCCATCGCATAATCATAACATATCACATCATCTTTCTCATCCATCTCACATACATTGTATCATCATTTAAGTTGTTTAAGATAATATAGATTTGTTATTCTAAGCATCTTAAAATCATCTCATTTGCATCATCATCCATAACCATCCATTTTGAACCTCTTTATCGTGAGATTGACCCTCAAATCAAATATTTTCACTTAATCTCTCGAGGGGGTAATGTACTAGCGTACTTCTTTCCATTGGGGCATCTGAAAAAATTAGAATTTTTTTTAATTTTGATTGCGGAAAGTTTATTCTTTGAACCAACATAGCAATTACATTGCTTTAAAGAGGGGAAAAATGTAGACACATGAAATTGACATCATGCATTTGATTAGGTCATATTCATCAATTCATCAAATAAATTAAGTTTATTTAGTTAATCTCCTAAAGTAATCAATTTACATTAAATAAATCAACTTGATCCTAACATCACCCTCTTTGATTAAATAAATCAAACCTTTATTTAATTAAATCTAGAATCATCTTCCATCCCTTTTGATTTAAATAAATCAAAATATTTAAGTCAAATGGGTCAAAATCCCATAATCATCATCTAAGTTAAGCTAATCCTGATTAATCTAATCTAACCACCCATCACATCCTCTAGCTTTTCCCACTTGCACCAATAAAGCATTTTAATTCATTTATAAAATCAAAACTTTCCATCAATATGGCATCTTTGAGGAATATTCCCTCAAGTTTGAATTAAAAAACAAGTGGACATGTACATCCAACAAAGCATTTATGAGGCCTTACATGGCTCTTACATGTCTCTTGCAAAGGTCAAACTCAACATTTAACTCTCAAATTAAAATTTGAATCTCTCCCTCTTTGGCGCATTAACCAAAACTTGTTCATTCCTCCATCCACTCATAGATTGACAAGTGGCATCTTGCCATTGGATGAATGTTAGTCCCACATTTCTCAAATTTGGACATTCATCAATCTTGGCATTCTAATTTGGACATTCATCAATCTTGGCATTCTATAAATAAATAGCTCATATCCTCATTTGATCATCCAAAAATTATGCAAAGTTACCATGCTCGAATATTTATCAAATTCCATCCATCAATCTTGAATCTTAGCTAGGTTTTTGCAGATTTTATCTTGGAGCATTCATCAATCTTCATCAAAGTGGATCACTCTTCATCATCAATCAACAAAGCTTGCATAGGAGTTGGGAAAGGGCCAAATTCCACATCAAATTGGCAGTAACTCCCCATAAGATCAAGAGTTTGCATGTTCTTAATAGGATTTAGTTTGTTTTTCATCTTCTTTCATTGTGTTCTTGTTTTATTCCTATTTTGAGCATAGTTAAATGGATTTTATGGGGAATCTTGGTCTTAACTTGCATTTCAATCTTCTAGTATGTTTGTTTGTTTTGTTTTGCAGGTATTAGGATCTAGGTTCACACACCAATGAAAAGGAAGTCTTTCATTGTTGTGACCACATAGGAGACAATCAGTCCAATGAAAGAAAAGAAGGCAACAACCTACATTTGGAAAACCCATAAGTTGTGGAAGGCTAACTTTGATGCTTTTTCTATGAACAAGTGATTAGAAGCTGACACTTTGCAATATTAAGCAACAGTAAAAAAGAATGGATTATGGCAAAAAAAAGAAGGAAAAAATTAAGATATGACAACCAATAGAGGGCTAAGAAGATAGTGATTTCACAGAGGGTAGCTATTTGTGAGAAAATGCCACCTAAATACATTAAGTGATAGTCATAACTTTGTATATAAAGGTCAAGTCATTTGTATATTAAATTTTTAGTTTCATGGAGTTCTTTGCATATAAATTTTTTAGCTTCATGGAGTTCTTAGCAGATCATACTGGTGTAAAGGAATCTTTATTGTGAAAGGAATGGAGTTGAAACAAATTGTAGAACCCTTGAGGTTGTGATCTTCCAATCATGCCTATTCATGCAAGGTTATGTGTGTGCAGTTCATCATTGGTAATACATCTCTCTATAGGTATCATTGGTTGCATAGATTAGAACAAGTTTTAGACAAGTATCTCCATCCATTGCAAATGTAATGGAGCAATGGTTCAGTAACAAAGTGGATGTAAATGTTGGCCTATGTATTAAAAACCCTTTTCCTAGTTCATTTTTCTCACTTTTAACTGTTGTTCTTAACAGAATAAGGGAAATAACTTCATCATACTATAGGTATTTGCAAGTATGGACATGGTTGTTTAAAAAGGGCAATGAGGAAAGATAATGATAGTCCTCACCACAAAACTAATTGCCAATGGTATCCTTACCTTAATTTATAGCATTGAATTTTTCCAATCCCCATTTGTCTCCAAGAATAATTACTCCTAAAAGGAAGCCAAAACATAATAGATGTCAATCTATGAAGCCAACCTAATAAACATATTATAATATTTTTCAAATAAAAACAGGGCAACTATATACAAAACAAGACAACTTGTTTTTTGAGAGTGCACCCATAATCGACATAGACAATAACCAAATCAAAGTCCAATGAGCTATGATTTTATGTGACAATGGTTACCTTAACAATTCTAAATAAAACGTAACTATGAACTCACAAGAAAATTTACTAAATGAACACAATGCTTGCAACTATCATACAACAGTCTCTCCTATAGTCATTTATTGATTTATACGATCAATGGAGTCAATAGATAAAAAAACATTGATAATATTAGTTATATTTCCTAAAGCATTTTGTAATTGTGTATTCAACAAAAGAAGCTACAAGATCGAAAGATGAGACTCTATATATGTAGCATGTAATCCTATTAACCTATATGCTTTGGTATTTGAAATCATAATCTAGAGATTGTAGAAGAGTAGAAAATATGTAGAGTGGATTGCATAAACATATAAAAGAGAATAGTTGAAATTTTAAAATCACATCTAGCATTGACCATTTTGCTGCGAAAAACATAGAAGGTGAATCTGTCCTCCCTGATTTTGTTTTGGTTAGTCCATCTTGACCTTCCATATTATTTCATGTATTATTTGTATCCAACTCCACCTAATAGTATCAAAGATATTAGAAATCCACACACAAAGCAAATATGATGCAGCATACCATACCTTAAAGGTTGGAAAAAACAAATATTTTAAACTTCACAATACCAAATCAGATTCTTAATAGAACACTAAAGCCACTATCAGTAGAAATAAATTATCTTATAAATACTAAATCAAGTAACTAATTAAAACAAATTGAATGGATTAGAAGTTAAAGCATCATCTTTACAACGTAGACAACACAACACCAAAGTTACAAATTACAAGATATCAAAAAAACTATAACTTATGGTTAATGATGCTATTCACATGATTAAGATATTGAACAACAATATTTTAAATTTGAGAGTTCTAGATAATTCAATAATAATGTATTAAAAATATACAAAATTAAAAAAAAGTAAAATAAAGTTCTGAACTAGCTGAATTTACCTCTGTGATATTTTGTGCATTTAAATCATCACCATGAAATAAAGCCTGCAAATGAACAAGTTAAAATCGTAAAAATTCACAAAAAAGGAAAGCATTAAAAAATGACAGAAAATGAATAAAAATAGATGATTTCCCCTATAATATTGCCTTAGATGTTATACACAATAGAATTTTCATTTTAGAATGAAAGCAAAAAGATATCAGTCTCTCAAGCCTTTTATGAAGACAATAGTTATTTTACAACACTCTTTCTCAAACAATACTCATTTTTACATCATGAAGCATGTACACAAATTATTTCCCTTCCATTGTCATAAATATATTTAAAATAAAAACAACAGAAAGCATACAATATGGAGAGAAATGATATTAACAAAACATAACAAAAGAAGCATCACAATATCATTTTTATTAATCAAATATGAGGAATATTACCACCTAAACAAGATTCAAAGAGATATTGTGGGATCAATTCTTTAGCTTGAAACAAGATTATTACAACCTTTAAGAAAAAAATATTAGTATGGAAAACGATTTACCTCAAGATTTTACACAAATTGTGTCATGGTGTGAACAATGCTGATGAAGAAAAATGGGTGAAGTTTGCAGGAAAAATCTATGAAACCCTACCACAACAAAGCGAGAAGAAACCTATATTCCTTTAGTTGCTACTTCGATCTATTTTGTTCACATTTGGTAAGATATGTTGGGGAATGAAAATGAACTGTAACCTTGACAATCTAAGTACAACTAGAGGCCACTGTAAACACTCAACTAAATTAAGTTAAGCAATGTAAAAGAATGATACAATAAAGAAAATTTGCTACTAAATCACCTTTTTTTCCAGATTAATTAAGTTATTGAATGTGAAAAAAAATGACTAAGGGTAACTTAAATTATGGTTTCTATTTTCTACAACCAAAAACAAAAGCACCAAACTTGGACATTCAAAATACATCTATTGTAAGTACTTTGTAACAACTCTAGACCCTGGAGCAAGGCTTGTCTGAATCCATGGCTTTACCTGAAAAATGTAAGTATATGTAGACTTGAAATTCCAATCATAATTAATTGCATGGTGGACCAAAAAAATTGAACCTTCTAATATAATAAAATCTAGGATTGTCACATTTCAAATGGAAAAGTTGAAATGTGAACTTTCAGAAAAAAAAATTCAAAAGAGCACAAAAAATCACATACCTCAAGACCTAATTCTAAAGCTTTCTTTGCAAAAAGTGTAGCTCCAAGCATCACATTTGGATTTTAAGTGTTTGTACAACTAGAGATAGTTTCTATTACAACATCACCATGCTTGATATCAACGGGTGTGCCATTGAATGTAAACTTTGCAACCTTACCTTGGGAAACTTTAGGAATGGAAAAACTCTGTAGACATATAAATAGATGATTAATAGAAACAAACTATTAAGAAGTACAAAACAAAATATTTCAAGGGACAATGGAATGAACACAAATGTACATCATAGGTCCCAAAAAATTATCTAACTTTAAGCTTTTTATACCCTTAAACTATTCATTGTAATTTATAATTTTATTATTTTGATCCTTTGATGAGAGTCATATGCATATGATTATATGATTATTGGCTCTTACCATGGTTAAGTACTTTGTTTTGGTTAATGGTTCTCCTTTTGGGTATTTTTATGCTAGGAGAGGTATCAGACTGGGAGACCCCCTCTCACCCTATTTGTTTATAATGGCGGAGGATGTCCTAAGTAGGAACTTCACTAATATGTTGTTGGAGGGGTCCATGAAAGGAATTAAGGCTACTTCTTCTCTAGGACCGACTGTGATCCAACAATTTGTGGATGATACTTTTCTATTTGGGAAAGCATCAGTGTTGGAATCTAGGAAATGGAAAAATTGTCTCAACAACTATGTTGCTTGTTCTGAAGAATGCATTAACTACAATAAAATCATGATTTACTTCTTTAACAACACTCCTAACCTGCAAACTCGGGTGACTACTATTTTGGGTTGTCTAAGTGGTTCTCTTCCTTCGATTTATCTTGGGTTACCCCTCACTCTCAAGGAAGTTACTCCCAAGTTTTGGAATTCCATTATCAAAAGGATTCAAAGGAATCTTGCTGGGTGGAAAGGCTTCTTACTTAGCCATGCTAGTAAATTACAACTTCTTTATGTTTTCCTTCAAGGTATTCTTGTCTATTTACTATCCATTTTTAGGATACCTAGATATATTTCTGAGAAATTTGAGAAAATCAAAAGGTCTTTCCTTTAGTCAAGCACCAAGGAAAAAAATAAGCTCGATTTGGTTTAATGGGATAAGGTTTGTCAAACAAAAAGTTGTGGTGGGCTTGGGATAAGGACCATTTCTAATTCTAATAAAGCTCTTTATGGAAAAAGTGGGCTAGGATCATCTGAGAGAAAGGAAGGATTGGTGTGAGATCTTGAATGCCAAGTATCTTCTGAACCAGTCATTGATTGACTACCTTTCAAAGGCTCACCCTTCGAGGTCCTTGGTTTGGAGGGATATTTGCATTCTATAGGATCTTATGAGGAATGGGATCAAATGAAAGATAGGTAATGGTAATAAAATAATATTCTACGAGGAGGACAATTGGTTACTTGACACCCCACTAGAAAATTTTGAATTCAGGTTTCTTAAGAGTTTGGCTCAACAACTATTTAGCATATATATTTGTGATTACCCCATAGGGCCCCTAGGATTTAGGAAATAGAATGATATTGGCCTATGTTGTCCTTTATCCCATAATCTATGTCTTCTTGCCAATACTATGTAGGAGTTGCTCTTCCTCACCAAACTACCCCCTTCTTATAGAGGGGATGAATTATTTTGGATCCATGATAACTAGGGTGATCTTACAGTTAAATCAACTTACAATCTACTGATAGACCAGGGTATTGTCAATGATCTATGGAAGAAGGTATAAAATCAATACATGATACCAAAAGTTAACTTCTTCTGGTGGACTATCTGCCATAACATCATTCTTACTTAGGAAAATCTAAGGAAAAGGGGATTTTAGATCCCTAATAGATGATTTTTATGTAAATGTAATGAAGAATCAGTTGATCATTTGCTATTACACTACCCATTTTTTGTGGAGGTGTGGGAACTCGCTTTAGGAAGATTGGGGATTCAATGGATTATGTGTAAGGATATCACATATTTTATCTTGATCTGGTCTGGACCCTTTACCCATCCTTTAACAAGTGAAATATGGAACCAAGTCCCTCTCATTATATCCTGGTGCTTATGGAAAGAGAGGAACAATAGGATCTTTAGGAACACTAAGATGAACCCAAAAGAGGTCTTTGGTATTGAAGCTTGGCTCATTGTAGAGAATATCTCACCCTTCAAAGGGAAAATCCCTGACAAAGGACCTACTAAGATGGAAATAAGCATAGTTAAAGCTTGGCACTAGAACTCGGATGCCAATTCTTATGACAACTCTAGGATTCTAGCTCAGAGAGCCACTATTTGGAAACCCCCTGACAATGGATAGTTTAAACTAAATTTTGATGGGGCTGCTAAGGGAAACCTAGGCAGAACAAGTGTAGGATGTGTGATCAAGGATCATAGAGGGAAGTTAGTGGCTGGTTATGCTAGGGGGATTGGTATTCATTCTTCTATGATAGTGGAAGTTAGAGTGTTGTTAAAGGGCTTACAAATAGTTGTCTCAGTAGGAATTGAGAACCTACATATTGAAGGAGACTCTAAGTCCATTATTGATTCTACTAATTTTGATAGACTGCTAGGGTGGAGTACTAGATACATTCTTCTAGACATTAGATTCCTCATGTCAAAGATAAAATTAAAAGTGGCTAGTCATATTGATAGCTCAAGGGGAACCAAGTTGCTAATGCCTTAGCCAATTATGGCATACACTTGAAATTGTCCAAATGTTGGCGTGATCTAAGTAACCTACCTCCTAGCATTTAGAGTATTATAGTGAAAGAACAAATCCCTTACTTGACCAATGATGAAAACTCAACATGTGCCTAGCTAGATATTTGAGGGGTCCACATGCTTATTTGTTGGGCTATGTGGTCTAATTGTTTTGATGAGATGGATGAATAGTTGTACTAATGGGATGGATAACAAGTGGCTCCTTTCAAAATATGGGATGGAGCCTATTTTGAAAAAGGAAATTATGATTTGTTGTGACAAGTACCTAATGATTAATACTAAGATGGACTAGGTACCCTTTGTAATCTCCTTATGGGGATCTTCTTAAGCTATCAAATTTTCAAGTTCTTTGTTCTTGATTTTGATGTGACTTGTAATTATGAGATAAAGCTCCTTTTTGGATTTTCTTTATCCGCTATTATGGTTTCATGCCTTATAGCTTCTATTAGTGGTATAACTAAATTTGGCTCGACCCTAAAAGCTATCAATTTAGATGTTTCTAACTCTGGCTCCGTGACTATGTTGCCTAGATTTCTGTGTTTGTTCTATGTGGAAGGAAATCATTCCCTACCTTTCATGTCCTATTTTCTTAGTCATTTGTGTGAGGAGATATTCATTAATTCTTCCACTAATATTTATTCTGGGAAATTATTTACTCATGTGTGTGACGTGTCCTTAGGTTTGATTTTCAAAGGCTGTTAGTTATGGCTTAAATTCCTTGATGTGCAGGTGACTTTTCACCTTTTTTATTATCTCTAACCTTCTATTTTTTTAGGGTTATTGGTTATACTTTGTGTAGAGAGGAACCATGGGAGTTGATAGGGTGTAGACAGAGCTAGATAATTACAACGAATTTTGCAAGGATCCACTCGTCTAGCACATTTGTGTTAAAGGTGGCCTTGCTCCTCTGATGGAGAGACTTGTGGGCCATGACCATAATTTTTCTATTCATTTTGTCAACTCTTGGAATGATCGACATGTGACTTTGGGTGGCATCTCCTTTACTATGGATGAAGAAAAGATTGTGTAGGTGACGGGTCTCTACTGTACTGGTATGAAGCATCTGAAACACACAAAGACCCAGGATAACAAAAGTATGAATAATTTTTTTGTGGGGAATGAGATGTCGGTGCACAACTAGTGTAGGTTTGAATGAGAGGCTCTTCCTCAGCCATGGAACTAGGTGTGTCTTTCCTCTATGAAATATGCCACACTAGAAGGTAGGTACAAGACCTATTCTTTCTACCATTTCCCTTTGTTGAATCACCTCAAGCATAAAGTTTTATTAAGCTTTCATTTTTTCCTGCTTATGGACCTTGAAAATTCTATTGAAAAATGTGTTGAGTTTTCCACTCTGAATCCTAATGAACCTACTCCCCTTCCTCTCCACTAGGGTCTTATCCTAAGACTTTACCACTTTCATCCAGCGTTATGCCCACCTAAACCCATTTTGGTCATCTGCATTGAAGAAATTGAGCCTCCCACTGTGTCCAACTTATCTCTAGCCAAATCTAAAGGCCCTATTAGGAAAAATCACCCAGTCCCTACTGACTCTCATAAACCCAAACTCACTGCTAAAAATCTTAAGGGGAACGAGGGGGCTACCCAAACTAGTGTGGCAGATAGCTTGTGTGATCTCAAGTCTACCCCTGCTAAGACTTCCAATAAGCTCGTCCCAAAAAAGAGAGGAAAGGAGGAGAAGGAGCCTTTTTGAGCAAAGGGAAAAATGTTTTGAACAAGGACTTGTTGGGTGGTACAGTGGTTGCAGAGACTATGGTTATTGGTTGTGATTCTATCATTTGACACTCTGGTAGGTTGGCCAAGAATAAGAAAAAAGTGTAGGTTAAATATTTGGACACTAAAGAGGAGCTATCTAATAGCAAAGATAGTAGGGTTGAAGAGGTGTTGAAGGGTGAGGAGGGAGATAAGGCCAAATGTCCCTGCTCCATTCCTAACAAAGGAAAAGATTAGGACATTTCAGTCTCTCACTCTTTGGAACCACAGGATGTTGAGTAGAATGATCTCGACAACACTACGGGTGGTGGGGAGGAGCTCTGTGTGCTAAAAGAAAGAATGTACAAAATGGACAAAAATTATGTGGATTGACCTGCTTCATGGTCAAGTTGGTTCACTATGTCACTAGTACCTTGTTGGTGGTCATGAAGAACAAGATGGAGATGAAAAAGATTGAAGACCATATATAGTGTGTTGGGGATGATGTGGTTCATCTTCTATCCAAGAATTGTGAGGATGCCAGCTAGTCTACTGCTGGTCTATTGTTTGTCTGTGTGCTATTAGTCCACGTGTTTTTTGTTTTTTGGTTTGGTGTTTTATTTTGATGCTTTTTTTATCTTGGAATTTATTGGCCCTTGTGGCTCTTTGTGAAGGGTACAACACCCTGTATGCTGCTTACTTTATCAATACCAACAAGATCCATGAGTACATCAACCTACATTGAGTGGTCAACAACAAGATCCATAGGTAACTGCAAACAAAAAATAGAACAATAGGGTGATCCCAAAATACTGGTTTAATTTTCCAGTGAGGAAGGAAAATTGCAAAAACGGTCCTATGATTTTTTTTCTTTTTAATGGTTCACATGAACTAGGGTGTTTGAATGGACCTTGGTTCAAGCGAACCCTATTAAATGATGGGACCCACTTTTGTTGTATTTTTTTATAATGAAAACAATGGAAAAGTGAATATAAGGGGAGGTTCGCTTGAACTTGGGTTCATTCTAACTCCCCTTTTTCCCCCTTCTCCCCCTCTTGCACCAAATTTCTACAAATTTTTTTCCTTCGAAGCTTGGGTTGAGGATGAAAATGGAGGAGACTTCATAGACCCAACTGGATGATAGTAGTCCTTAGAATGAGCTATCCATCAAGTATAATTTTAATATGTTTTGTTTTTATTATGTATTTTATTTTTTAGTTTGATTAAACATAGTTTTTTCATCGAAAATCAAGCTTTGTTTTGTACATATGAAAAAATAGCATATTATTAGAAAAAACATTGAAAAATATCAGTGCACTAGATATTGATGTCCTTGATCCAACAAAAAGAAATTTGAATTTTGATACATACAAAAAAATTATGCTTTAGCTAGTGAATCATGTCTAAATTTTAAAAGGTTTGACTTTGAAACCTAATTAAGAAAAATAATATTCAACAAAATGTTGTGAAACCAATTCCATGCAATAGATATCGTAGTTGTGAATCTAAATTTTTTTAAAAATAGAATCTAATCTTTCATAGAAAATTTTTATGTGTTAGCTAGTGATTTCACACTTTAAAAATGGTGTTTATTGTTAAAAACTATTTTTCAAAGGAGATGGAAATGGAAGTGCAATCTAATTCAAAAAAAATTGAAAAAAATATATTTAGAATCTATAGATAAAATTTCACAAATCATTAGTTTTGCATCATCTTCAAATTCCTCACACTTTAGTCGCTATAGGTGCTTGAAAGGGAAGATTTAGTTAAAAAAATCAGTTTAGTGTCCAGTTTGGCTAAAAATTGTAAACCAGTATTGTGGGATCACCCAATATCAGTAGCTAGAAAAAGAAGGAAAATACCATCAATAATAGGAAAAATGATTAAGAAATATAAATCTCAAGTAGAATTTAAATTAATAAAGACTAGGGTTGGGGCCCTAGCTCGGTTGGCTAAATCTTTTCTGTTGCAAGAGGTTGGTCATGAGGTCTAGTCTCCCCACACCCATAGTACCGAAGGGCGTGTCACGCCAGTGTCGCCAGTCACGTTAAAAATTTTACCAGGCACATTGCAGTTTATAGGGGGTTGTGCTACCTGATTCTTGCAGTCTAAAAAAAAAAAAGAAATAAAGATTGAAAGAAATGGAAAAAAAAAAGAAATCATGTAATTAAATAGTAATCGTCAATAGCCATCACTGCCTTAGAATAGATAGAAAAATTCTGCAGTTAGTATAAATAGGAATTGTACATAAAATGCATGATCCCCAGGCCACCTCACACCAAAATAGATGATTTTCATGCCAAATATTCAAGATATTAATGCATTTTTAATATATTTTTTCATTTGAATTAATATTTTATTGCTCCCAACAATAGCTCCACATTTTCAACTTCATGATTTTCTATTAAATCGAAGAAAAATTTGCATTTTGAAAGATTAGCTAGTTTTAATTACCAAATGCAATAAAATATCAGCCATATTTCTTTATCAAATGTGGCCAACTACCTTAGTGTTAAATTCCTATTCTCTATCTTCAAGAAGGTTGATAGCTTCATAATTTATTAGCAGTGACAAATATTGATGCAAACTTCATTGAGAATATCATCTATAAAAACCTTGTATTTTCCTAGCTATCTTTGAATTAGCAAAATAATCTTTCCAATTAGTTCAATCAATTTTTAATCACATCAATATCAAGGTGGTATTTGATAAAAATTTGAAGAATTAATTTGTCAGTGATTAGGCATTTGAATTACAATGATGTAAGCAATTACATGGTTTCTCTTCCATTTATGAATGGAGCTCGAGTTTCACAATATTCCTATAACATTGCCAAACAAGAAAGCCAAGAAAGACCCTTCTAAAATCATAAACTGACTATAAAATAAAAAATCACAAATATCCATGTTTTGTAGCAACCCCAAAAAAGTCCATGCTTGTTCACAAAGACAAATGTTGACTCCATGTAATTTTATAACCATATTATGGGTGTCAGCAAAAAATAAAGAAAAGTTCACATCTCACACAATACAATCTATCATTTCCAAATAAGAGCATGTAAATAGATCTTTCATAGAATTGAAGGATATCCTTTACAAGTAAAAAGAAAAAAGATCCCAAACCTCAATACCAATGTTTCTTCTTTACACTTGAGGGATGGGATGAGTCTTAGGATGGGATTATGGCTATTGATAGAATCAACCATGTTTTTGTTGTTATTCCTTCTGATGAAGAAAGTAGAAAATTTGCAACAGATACAAAGGAATTAGAATTAGAAGAAGGGTCAAGGAATTTTGTTGGCAGTGGAAAAAATGACAGACATATCAGTGATTCACCTCCCAGAACCCTAGCTCCTATAGCTCTAGGAAGAACTAAATAAGTGCTTTCAAATATTAATGTGTTTTCACAATCTATGTAATGTGTAATGATGCACATTGGGTTGAGAAAGGGAAAACACATTTGGTATAACTTTAGTGTGAAAGAGACTTTGCTTGCAATCTCCACCTAAATGCTACGAAAACTCCATAAATATTTGTAGGTGTGATTTTTGTAGTCACAACAACAACTCAATGCCAACGTAGTATGATGGTATGGAGTCACTTTCAAAGAACCATAACTAGATAATATCTTGTTGTAATGCCTTGCCAGGGAACCCAAAGAATAACACTTAAAATAACAAAATAACCGAACATTTTTTTTTAAAACCATTCAATTATAACTTAAGAACATAAGTACATAAACACATACATTCTTAGGGTTCAATGACAATGTTACTTAACAAATACAAGTAAAAATCACATTAATAAACCACAATACAAAAAGCATAAGGATAAACTATATTCCAAATGAATGATACAATTACAAATAATGATGGAATCAAGTTACATTCAAAATACATCAAGCGAGATTATGATACATCTCGTAACATCAAAACCATAATATAATAAAGCCTCATATAACTATCAAGATAGTATAAAATATGAATAACATCATGTACAACCATCCATCTTGTTCATGAGCATGCTCAGTGCCCAACTCCATGAACAAAGAAAATCCAAGATCCCATCAAGAACAATCTTGTCTCAAGTTGCATAACCTGCAAGGGGACCCAATGGAGGAAAAAACATGTTCCTCCCAACCACGTGGTACTCTAAGGTCCACTTCCTCCATGCTAGGAGATAATGCTAGGTCCATTAAGGTTATAAACAAAAAGGAAAAACATAACATCACATGGTTGACAATCACATCATGACATAATGACATCAAACCATAGTAATCACAACATATGCTTCCAGAGATGACCACAATACAACAATTAACTCTTCACAAGAGACAAAAAAATGCTTTAGGAAAGAGTCTGATCACATAGTTGTTCTAGGTACCCCTGGTGAATCTTCCTAGACTATCGACCCTCATGCAAAGTTGCCCTAATAGTCTCTACCGATTCCTGGCCCCTAGAAAAACTCATGTGGAGTTGAATTACCTTTCAAGAAGACAAGGTAAATGACCAAGCCATTCCAAGTCTTCCCATCCCACTCTTAATATATACAAGCATTAAGGTACTAGGTGAGGCATTCAAATTATCTTATTTATATTATGATTAACACCCAACCCCATGTACATTAAATTAGGTTTTCACTAGATTAACTACTTTTAGTAGGTTACCCTAGTAACCTCTTAGGGTTTTAGCCCCTAACGAAATCCACTCTTCCTATAAGAAAAAAAAAAGATCTCATAACATATAGGATAGCCAACATGCACAATTCAAAATAGGGTATGATCACATTTCATCCATGATATAAAATATCATACTCTCATTCACCACATAGGTATCATAAACAATGTGCATGCCTGACTTAAACAAATCCCATATAAGAATTGCAAAACTTAATTAACTCAAACAATTCTTTGAAGAACATACAAGTCTCAAGAAGACATATGCACCAAAATCCATAACGTTCCTTCACATTTAAACAATGTCAAGAATATACATCATTCACTTCAATATTATTAAACAACGTATCTTAAGATATTCATTTACATACCAATTGTAGACTTAATTTTATTTACAAACAAATAAATACAACAATAGTGAATCAAAAACTCCATTTACAATCAACATATAATTTCCCATCATATACAACCAAGAATTTTCTTTAACAACAACCATATAAACTCATGTTCGATAAATAACTTAGAAATGTATTTTTTTTACGAAACAATTTTGTTTCTCTTAAGATTATATAGATAGATAGATAGATAGATAGATAGATAGATAGATAGATAAGACTAGATAATTTCTTTTGTTATTTAACCAAATGATGAATAACAATATTTTATTGTTTTCAATTTTACAAAATAAATCAACAATCATTCTTTGTGAAGAATAATATATATATATACATTACATTTAAAAACCAATCAACTTTTATATATATATATATATATATATATATATAATAACATTAAAAACAATTACATATAATTCCTCAACATTTATTTAACTTCGCCATGCAGATAGAAATCAATTTAACATTAAAATCAAAATTTTATTTCTCAATACTTACAACTATATACCTATAAGTTTATATAGCTTAAACTAAAACCAGCAAATCACCTAGTTCTCTCACAGTTAGACTAAATAGAGACGAATATTAACTGCTACAGTAGCATCAATTACATGTATATTTTAACTCATTTCAAAATCAGTCAAGGGAGACTCAACTGGCAGTTAAAAAAAGAGATCAATTACATTGAGCAAAACCCAAATTTCATAAAACATTATATGGAAAAAGAAATAGAGGATACGGTTTTGACCTAATTGTAAACTGATGGCATCTAAGGTATTTTATTAATTTTTTTAATTATGATCAAGTGCTTCAGCTATGACAGGTTGACAATGGAATCAAGGAGATTATTTAAACATCTAGAAAGGTTGAGAAAAAATAAAGTTTATAAAGTTAAGGTTACAATGATTTATCACAGCCATCGATTCAAGCATGGTAAGTATGAAGATGATCTATAGGAAAACTATCATTTCAAATAAACAAAGGACCAATTAGCATAGGCCGATACCAATGGGCAATATAATTCCCATAGCTTGCAAGATGAAAATATAAAGTGCGAAGTAACACATGAATCACACAATGATGAACTGAAATAAATGGCATAACTAAAGAAACTTGCAACCACAACAAAAATCTAAAGATGTAGAGAAGTCCAGAATAAATAGAAATCTCTTTTTCTTTTGATCTCTTAAATCTCCAGATGCAGACAATAGAAGAAATATTATGCAGCTCTTAAAACGCCAAACCAAAGGGGACGCATAAACTCAGACAAAACTGGATTTTTTTTATTGTTTCTCACATATCCATAAACTCATTTTTTTCCCATATTTTAAAATATCAAAATTTTTACTTAATTAAACAGAAATATTCAAAGAAATCTTTGAAAAACTACCAAATAAAAATTTGCTTAACAAGAATAAACCCTGATTTATAATCTCAAATTCCAATGAAGTTTAAAGCCTGAATCTGGAAGCCCGCAATTATTCAAATCCTTCAGAAAACACAATTCCTTCAAAAAGAAAGCACTTCTTGCAAAATTTTAACTAGAAATATAGAGAAGAAGCTTTTCCAAAAACTACCGTGAAAGTTTTCTTCTAAAAATTCCAAAAAAATCAATTGTCGTCAATGAAATTGCACACCAAAATATTTTTAATTATTTTTTTAATTAACTCAAAGTTACCAAACTTAACTCAAAGTCACCATGCAATTCTAGTTGATCATTCACTTCAAACTAAATAAACACCCAATATAATTAATATCTTTTGACTTGAAGTCACGTTTTGAGATATTTTCACATGTTAAGTTTCAACAACAATTCAATGTTGTCAACTTTCAACATTTAAATTTGCACATTAAATAAATAATTAAATATTCTATTATGCAAAACTAATAAATACATTTAAATAAATATATCGTTTAATTAATTTAATTAATCAAACCCTTTTAAAAACAACATTACAATTTCAATTATTAAAATATCTAAACATTAATATTTTACCTTAACATTTCAACATTATCAATTAAATCTATGACTAATCAATAAACCATTAAACTAACTAATCAGTGAATTTCCAACATGACGAAGAAAAGAATGACATGACGAAACCAAATGAAAAAATGACAACGATGGGTGACAAACAAATACTCTTTCAATGAAGAATGATGGCTAATGACGAACCTGACACTATCTCTGAAACAACATATTTCCATTAGGTTAGGGCACGCTCAAACCTGACAAAGCAGGTGAAGCTGATACCCGGTACCTGCAAACTGCATCCAACAACACTATTAAACATATCATCATATATCAAAAAACACACCATGAAGAAGAGTTGCAACATAGAAGTGTATTCGAGTGAGTAATGCTACATTGTCTCCTTCATCGAAACCAACATACAATACCACATCATCATAAATACACTAAAACAACTACCAACAAATCAGAGTCACATGTGAAATGAAGTGCAGCAGCTGGAGGGGCACTACACTTGTAGTGTTCATCACACAATAGTTTCCTTTCCCTTTACAAAGATGCACATTTTCCTAATCTTCAACAATACGACTTATTCTCATCTCCCCATAGGCATTTCTACAAGTAATAGAACTTCATATCTCCTACTGTTTACTAGAAGGCCATAGACAAACAAAGTGGAAAGAAGAAGTTGCTCAAGGTTCATGTTTGAATCGAACCACTTATGTTACGTTCATTGTGATAGTTGCACTACTATTATGGGGGTACAATACTACTAAATCAAAGGAAATCACCCTTAAATTTTGCAATATTTTATTTGTTATTGTATTTAGATCTATGACTATTGTGTCTTGTGTACCATAGGAGAAACAATATACTGGTATATTTAAATATTTAGAACCGTGGCTAATAGATTGGGTATTTGTATTTAAAAAATATTTTTTTATTTATGGGGAGATTATGTAAGGTTTGTGATAATGAATAAGTTACTCTAGATCATATGTAGCTGAAATTTTTGAACAATATGTAAAATCTCCTATATAGATCTATATACTTTATTGCAACTCTTGTCATTCTTCTAGCTTGATATAATAGATTATTGATAGTTTAATATGTAGATAGATCTAATGTAATTGCAGTAAAGCTTCTTCTTCCATGGATGTAACCTGTAAAGATCACTCTCTGTTATTAATGGCAGAGGTTATCTAGTTTTTAATAACAGAGAAAAACAGATTTTGTAGTGCTAGTGGATTGATTAGAAATAAATTATAATCAGGTGAACCTTCCCTACAAGAGTGTATTCAATGTGATGAAAATAAAATGTGGGTATTGCTCTTGCCTCTTATGGGTTAACATGAAAGCCTCTCCTCTCACCTTGGGCTAGAATTCCACTTCCACTTCCAATACTGGACTCCTAAACAAGGTACAAAAACATGAAAATGTTTTAAAATTCTTCATCTTTTTTCAACAACTATGAGTTCTACTCATTTCACAATAAAAGTTAATATTTTATCAATTTTCAATATCACATTGGTTTGTGTAATTATCTTCAAAACTGTTTCATTAAAAATGGATTTATCGACAAATGGGAACTTCAACTACTCCTCAAATGGAAATTATGAGGTGATCTCTTCAGATAGTGATATAAAAATAGAATCAACTACGAGTACCTACAAAGGTTGGTAAAGTAGTAATTCAAATATATTTAAATAAAATAATTTATATTATTTTCATGGTTTTTTTTTGTTTATTATGTAGTTCCAAAGAAAAAGCAATGGGAGCCATCTATCTATAATCACTTTATCAAGTAGAAAAATCAAATGATACTTAGATAAAAAGGAAAGCAAAGAATCCCACCTTTTTACAAAAATTTCAATCAGACAAGACAAGATGATAATGTTATTTTTGGCTTAGTATTGACATAATTTTCTAATCTAATTGTAAGCATTTGGCAGAGCTGAGATTCAAAGGATTAAAGTTGCCAATCCTGATATAAGTCACAAGAAAGCTTTCAACACATCATCCAAAAATGTGAGCTTAACACACAAATATATAACACCCTGGTAGTATTGATTCAAATAAGATTGGTTACTTATTTCTCATATTCTTTCATTTTTTTATCGGTGGGATCTTCTTCCTTACATGCACTTTGATTTGTCTCAAGATGGCAACCAACAAGCTTGAATGAAAGGTAATGCTTCTTTAAATATCTTCTATTGTTTTCTCTAAAGTAGGCAACTTGTGGCATATCTTAAAATCATTCTAAAGAATTTCGGTGTATATGAACCTATATTAAGCCTACATGATATATGCATGTCTATCATATATATATATATATAAGACCAAACAACAAAACAATTAAAAATACTTTCATAGACGAATAAACTAACTATTTTTGTTAGCATATCTTATATTAAGAATTTGTAGTAATAAATGGAAGGTAGGCTATCTGATTAAGTACAAACTAGTTTTTAGTTGAATAGAAAAGTGGGTTGTTATTTTTTATATATATTTTAGATCTTATGTAGGAAAATATAAAGTGTCAGCCCACTTGTCTGATCAACTATTGATTGTTGTCATGGTGGTAAAAAATAGTTTACACCTAATCAGAGAGTTTTTGTTTCACTTATTATTACTATAAATTTCTAATATAAAAAATTTTATGATTTGAATTATTATTTACAAAAAATATACAATGTTGTGCCACTAGACAAGGGCATGCTGGGAAAGATGATGCCCATCAAGCTCGACAAGTTCAAGAATGTAGATGGCCAAGGTGAAGCTAACACAACAAGTAGTACCAGTAGCAACATTGGTCCTAAGAGATGTTACTCCATGGGCTCCTACGAATATTTCTTGGATTCTTCTAAAGTATTCATAACTCCCACCCTTTACAGGAAACAATCGAACACTAGAAACTTTCCACTAAATCTAGGGCATAGGCTGAATTTGTCAAAATGTATTATTCCATAGGAGGTGGAAAGATTGATTCAGATGACTCCTCATATGGAATTTGTATGTGAGAGTAAAATTATTAAGTCCATTCATTCTCTTAGGCCTAAAAAGGATGATGCTACTGTCAATAATACTGTTGTGAATTCAAGCCCTCAAAGCCATGAACTGGTTAACTTTAAGTGTAGGGAGTTAGAGTTAGGTGCCAATGTAGGAAGCAACAAGCGCTCATGGGTTAGGCCCAAAAAAATCCAATCAGGATCCATGGAGATGTCAGGTTCCTTGAGGAGGGTTGTGTCCTTTAGATTTCCTTTACTAGTTGATACTAAATTTAAGAAAAGTACAAGCAGGAAGACATTGTCAGAGACATAAGTATTAAGATGGGAGGAAAACGAGTGGTTTCCTAGCCTGAATCCCAAATATTGGGATTTGGTGCCTAGTTTTATGAATTCTAATGATAACAATAGTACCAAAAACAATTAAGTTGTAGAGAATTTGGTGCCTTCATTTTCCAAGAGAATAATTAACTGGTTGGTGGGTAGAAAGAAATGAATTGTGCATGCATCTTTAGGAAGGAACCCCAAAAGAACTTTGAAATCAATGGGTCAAGCATTGTCCCCAGGATTCACATTTAAACATTGATTACAAATCTTTAACAAGTACAAAGAAAACCCCCAAAAAGATGACTAGTAGCACATATACCAGTCATTTGTAAAGAAGTCGTGAGATAAGCCTTTTAAGTCAATTTTTTTGAATAGGAAACACTTACTATAGACACTCAAATAATTCTGACATTGTGCATCTAATTATGATTTCATTATCAATTCTTCTATTAATCAAATACATAAATTTATTAGATTAATTCACTAATGTCCATCATGTTTGATTTAAATAAATCAATTTATTTAATTAAAATCCTAAAGTCCTCTCATCTGATTTGATAAAACAAATTAATCAAATAAAATGTCACAATCCCCTAATTCCTTCAAGTTAATTAATTTTGGGGGTGATCCCACAATACTGGTTTACAATTTTTGGCCAAACTGGACACTAAAATATGTTTTTCTAACTAAATCTTCACTTTCGAGCAACTATGGCAGCTAAACCATGAGGAATTTGAAGATGATGCAAACTAGTGATTTGTGAAATTTTGTCTATAGATTCTAAATATGTTTTTTTCAAAAAATTTGGAATCAAATTGCACTTCCTTTTCCATCTCCTTTGGAAACTAGTTTTTTCTTAGAAAACATTATTAAGGAGTGATGCTCACCATATAAGGCATAACTCTTTTTTCCATGAAGGATAAAATTCTAATTCTTTCAAATTTATATTTGTAACTCTGATATCTAGTGCTTCCAATTGGTTAGATAGTTTTTTATTGAATATTTTTTCTTTAATCAAGTTTCAAAGTCAAACCAATTATAATTCAAACATAGGTGGACCGTATAACACGTAAATTTTTTTGTATGTATCATAATTCTTTTTTTTGTTGGATCAAGGACTTCAATATCTGGTGCACTCATAATTTTAAAAAAAAAATGATAATGTGCTATTTTTCCACGTGGAGAACAAAGCTTGATTTTTGATGAAAACCTATGTTTAATAAAAATATTTAAAAAATACATAATGAATCCAAAAAGTATTAAAATTATAGTCATTGGATAGCTTGTTCTGAGGACTATCTGATTCCAGTTGGGTTTGTGAAGTCTCCTCCATTTTCATCCTCAACCTGAGCTTTGAAGGGAAAAAATTCTAATTTTTTTGGTGCCAAAGAGCAAGAAGGTGGGAAAAGGGGGGTTCACTCAAACTAGGGGGGTTCTAGCAAACCCCCAGGGGTTTGAGTGGACCAAGGTTCATTTGAACCCCCTTTGAAAAATGGGTTTCCATTGTGTTTTTTGGTGGGATGGTGGGAACTTGCATTGAATGGGTTCGCTAAAACCTAGGTTCTAGTGAACCCTCTTTTGGTTTGTTCGAATCTATTAGTTCTCTCAAACCCCCAAAATGATTTTTTTTTTGGCATGGGGTCATTTTTTTCAACTTTTCCTTCCTCACTCCAATTGTAAACCACTTTTGTGGGTTCACCCTTGGATTAATTAACGGGTGCTGTCATAATAGTGGTTTACAATTCCTGAGAGGAACAAATTTTAGCTGAAATCACATATTTTTAGAAAATATAATGATTTAAGCCTTAAAAAGTTCCATTTTAAGGATTCCAATTGAAGAGGGTTTGATCAAATCACCTTAGATCAAACCCCTTGGATAGAACCTCGCTAGTTTTAAACCATACCTATAAATGCGTCTCCTTTACACCTATCAAAATGCTGATAAAAAATCACTTTTGATTTAGATTTTGGGGGATCAAATGAATTCATTTAAAATTTATTTCAAATTATTATGGTATTCCTTAGAACAAGCTATCCAATGAATATAATTTTAATATGTTTTGGTTTTGTTATGTATTTGTTTTTAAGTTTTATTAAACATAGGTTTTTCATCAAAAATGAATTTCTTTGTTCTTCACATGTGGAAAAATAGAAGATTATCAAAAAAAATTGAAAAATATGAGTGCACCAAATATTGAAGTCCTTGATCCAACAAAAAAAATTAAATTAAATTTTGACATATACAAAAAAATTTACGCATTATACAGTCGCGTTGTGTCTGAATTGTAATTAATTTGACTTTGAAACTTGATTAAAGAAAAAATATTCAATAAAAAACTATCTAACCAAGTGGAAGCACTAGATATCAGAGATACAAATCTAAATTTGAAATAATTAGAATTTTATCCTTCATGGAAAAAAAGTTATACGTTATACGGTGTGCGTCACTTTTTAAAAATGTTGTTTTCTAAAAAGAATCTATTTTCGTGGGAGATGGAAAAATAAGTTCAATTTGATTCCAAAAATTTTGAAAAAATAAATTTTAGAATCTACAATCAAAATTTGATGAGACTCTAGTTTGCACCATCTTCAAATTCCTCATAGTTTAGCCTCTATAGGTGCTCAAATGTGAAGATTTAGTTAAAAACAATAATTTCAATGTCCAGTTTGGCCAAAAATTGTAAACCACTATTATGGGATCACCCTAACTCTTTATCCTAATTACCCATCCTCTAGTTTTTGACTCAACCTTGGTCAAACCCAACCCCTGATTAACTAACCCACTTGCACATGAAAATTAATTCTTTTAATTAACTAAGCATATGATTTGGGAATATTCCTCCAATAACTCCACTTATTTCACTTTATTGCTCAAATATTAATGCCTCTTACACCCCTCTCACCCCTTCACCTACATGTAACTATGCACATTCCCCAAAATGCATTCCACCTCACCCATTAGACTTGTGACAAGTTTCACAATCTCATTTTCTCTCCTTTAGTCCCATATTCCTCCAATCTCTCCATTTTTCAACTCTTCAACCCTATAAATAGGAGAATTGATCTCTTCACAATATCCATCCAAAATATCAAGCATTTCTACTATAGGCACATTCATCTTGCACTTCATCACTCATCATATTTGCATCTTTATCATTGGAAGCTTATCAAGGGGGTGGGAAAGGACATCCTTTCCAAATCAAAGGAGCACCACTCCATAATTATGACATTGTGCATCTAATTTTGATTTCATTATCAACTCTTCTATTAATCAAATAAAGCAATTTATTAGATTAATTCTCTAATTTCCATCATGTTTGATTTAAATAAATCAATTTATTTAATTAAAATCCTAAAGTGCTCTGATCTGAGTTGATAAATCAAATTAATCAAATCAAATTTCACAATCCCCTAATTCCTTCAAGTTAATTGACTCTAGAGTAATTAACTCCTAATCCTAATTACCCATTCTCTAGCTTTTGACTCAACCTTGGTCAAACCCAACCCATGATTAACTAACCCACTTGCATATAAAAAATATTTTTTTTAATTAACTAAGCATATGCTTTGGGAATATTCCTCAAATAACTCCACTTATTTGACTTTATTGCTCAAATATTAATGCCTCTTACAACCTGCTCACCCCTTCACCTACATGCATTAACTATACACATTCCCATAAATGTGCTCCATCCTCACTCAGTAGATTTGTGACAAGTATCGCAATCTCATTGGCTCTCCTTTAGTCCCACATTCCTCCAATAGCTTCATTCTTCAACCCTTCAACCCTATTTATAGAGGCCTCCTCTACACAATATGGATCCACAATCATCCACAATCTTAAGCATTCCCACTATAGGAACATTCATCTTGCACTTCATCACTCATCATCTTTGCATATTTATCATTGGAAGCTTATCAAGGGGGTGGGAAAGGGAATCCTTTCCACATCAAAGGAGCACCACTCCCACTATGGGATAGGGTTTGACATGTTTTCATATGCTTTCATTTAGTTATTTTGATTTTTTTTCCTTGTTTGCATATGCACCATGGTCAAGTATTTCATAGGATTACTCTATTTTCGTTGTTTAGATTGACTAATCTTAACATTTATCATGTTATGAGCAAGATTGCAAGTTAGTACTTACATTTTGGTTCCCATCATTTATGCTTTTCTATGTTTGTCGACTAATCTGCATTTGAGTATGAACAACATTCATTTTAATTTTATCTTATTCAATACTATTTTTAAAACATATGATTGTTGAAGGACACTTGGATTCCTCTGAATAGATATTTAACATTCATAGAGATCACATGTTTCATTCTCTGAGAATTTTACAGATTCTCATCAGCTTCACTTCGAGTCAAAGGTTTTACTAGAGAGACTTGTAAATTTGTCTCACTTGTCAACAAAAGTCAATGGAAAGATTCTAGATCTTTTTTTCTTTTGTTGTATTTTATTTCATTCTAAAATAATTTTGCCTTCAAATATAATGCATTTCCTTTTTGATAGTGGCTACTTTGATTCTAGTTCTTTGTTCTTTAGCAATATTATGCATTTCCTTAGCTACTTTGGGTGCTTTTTTATGTTCTATGTCTAATAATATTGGATTTCAAAAATGTGTGGCTTCTTGGCACTATCCTGTTGCAACAAATATCTTGATCATAAGCAAGTACACCCCAAATATTTCATTTAAGGTTTTTTGGACCATCTTATCAAATAAAGTTGTTACATTTGGTGATCTATGACTATTAGTGTGAAGAATGTGTACATTTTCAAATAATACTCAATTTTCATTAATAGTACAAAAAAATGTGTTCTAGCACAAGATTCCAAAAAAAGTAGAATTTTTTAGTTTTATTTTTGCAGAAAATTTATTTTGCTCAAGTTAAGAATTCATAGTAGAATGATGAAGTCGTTACTTTATCTGAAGAAGGATGCAAATGGGAAAAATGCATGTTCATGCCAAGGAGGGCTATAAAACACTCTAGACAAAGATAGTAAATAGACCGTCGATGGTTTCAAATATAGGCTGTTACTTGGCCAATAAAGGTGAAGTAAATATCAACTTTTATATGTGACAGCTTTTAAATTAGGCACCCACATCGATTGTAGTCTAGCATACAAATAAATTACCATTTTTATATATATCTGTAGATGGCTTTAATGAAAATTGCATTTTATTGTCTTTTTGTGCAAATAAATGATAATAGGTGATTTACTTTGCAATTAATATGGGAGGATTGCTTTTCAATCTAAAGATCTCTTTTTAAAGCACATCACATGGTTAAAAATTATGGGGGTTGTTTCAAGTTGGAATTATTTTTTCCTAAGGAGTATCCATTGGCAGCACTAAAGGTTCACTTTCTGAGGAAATTTTATTTTACAACATATTTGTTCCTATCATATCACTATCTAGAGAATTCAATGCATCAACTTGACATAAAATCAAGTAGAAAATCTAACAATATTTTTTTCAACTTTATGAGTTGCAACTGGGTAGGAAAAAAATCATTGATTGAGTGCATTTCACATATTTTATGCTGTACATTAGCTCTCTTAGTTAAATTTTGTTGCTTCTTTTTTTGTTATCTATGTTAATGTTTGATTGTATTTGATACTATGGGTATCACTTATTGGGTATGACGACTTACCCTTGAAAGTTTCTGACATTTCTAAAACATTAATTATTAACTGGTTCAATATTTTTGACAAGTCTATCTTGCATTCTCTCTATATATGCAATTTTAGTAAACATAAATCCACTAGCAGCCCATGTACAAAAAATATGTCATACCTTTTCAGATATTTAGAGTTACGTACAGAAGAAAGCCTCTCGATTTAAAGTTCAATTAATGTTATGATCGCTATTTATGAGTGCACGATTCTAGAAGATTTCTTATGCTTTATTTTCAAGATCGGTTCTTCTTCTATTTTTGAAATCATTGATTTAAAACTTGCTATTGAGATAACGTACCCACATGCATTGTATTTTTCAAGTGTCATCAATTTAAAACCTACTATTGAAAGTTTATAGTGCAATCAATGTTATGATCACTATTTATGAGTGCAAGATTCTAGAATATTTCTTATGCTTTATTTTCAAGATCGATTCTTCTTCTAAACTTCTATTTTTATTTATTTTCATTCTAATCTAAGAGAAAAACTCATCTTTTAGTGTTTGATTTAGTGTAAGGCTCATACCAAATGCCAAGAAAAGATTCACATAAGAGTTTATACATGTTGTTATTGAGATCACTTGAGTGGCTTCTTTCTTTTAAATGCATCATAACTAATAGTGTGACTAACAAATGAGTAAAGATAGGCGATAATAAATAAATTTCTATAGAGGGAGTCACAAGAGAAATATTTATGGGATCATTTTAAATTATTTTTGTGTTCTTTTTTCAAACAAATGCATTTAACTTACTTTGACTACTAGATTAACTATCTCTATGAAATTCAAGTTAAGGGTAAAGAAACGTGGCCAATCTTGACCTTTTTTCTAAGCCAATTTCTGTAGCTTGGGGATCTATTCATGTAATCTACCCTTGGTGCATCAAATTTAAACATTTAAAATTACAACCACTGCTACGTTCTTCTCCTCCGTTGCATCATTCACTTTTTATAACACAAAACAAAAAATTGTTGAATTAAATCTCCTACAAAAGCCAAAATTCAAAACCATTTAAATATTGTGCATGTCACATTTTCATTGCTTTTGAATCAAGTGTTGATGGTGACTCAGATAGGAAATTTGAATTGATTGGTTGGATTTATCATTTGAGGTTTGAGAAGATCCAGGAGGGTGAAGAGATCAGGTTTATGTTTGCTTTGTTTTACATTTTCCTTACATTTGAATATTCTAAATTGTTTAAAATTGATATGTGAATTTCTGCTACAAAAATCGGAGCTTTGTTTGCATGTAATTTGGTTAAAAATTTCAAAATATTCTAGCTAAGAAGAGTTGAAATTTGCATAGTTATATGAATATTTTAGATAGATACTTTACATAATAGGTGTAATTTTTTATGATAATATTGTATGCTTCATTGATCCCTTGAAATAAATCTTATTTATAGCTTTGTAATGTTTGCAAGTTTCATAAAGAATTAGTGGCATTGGAATTGAACATTGGAATCGACCAATAACAAGCAGATTTGAGTTGGAGGATTGGGCATTAGAACTTGAAAAAAAAATCATTTTTTAATGCTTATTGTAATAGCTTGAAGCATCCATTTCCTGCTTTCATTTTATGTTTTAGGACAACTCACTTCATCTTTGGGCTTAAAATTAACAATCAACTCAAGCTTTGTCAAAGTTGGAATAAAATTGAACATTAGGAATTTACTAGATATTGCTTTTTGGGTTAAAATTGAACAAGACAAATTTACACTTAGATTTTGGTGCTTAAAATGAATTCACTTCTATTTTGGGTATTAAAAAGAACTTGTTCCTTCTTCGTTTTATGATTTTTTGCAATTTGTGAAATTTGAATGCATATGGACATCTCTTGTGCCACTTGGAAATCTTGAGAATCAAAATATTTCCATTGAAATTAGTTGTCTAAGTCACCCACACATTTTGATATGGATCTAAAATTGAACCCTCATGCTAATGTGAAGGAACTTAGGAATTGTGTGTGTTCCCTCCTAGCGCTTTATGCAATCTAAGCAGTTGAAATACAAATGTACTGGGTATGTGCAGGATCATCATGGAAAAAACAAGTCCTTAAGTGGCAAAAAAATCAGAAAAATCAGAGTTAGGCAACTTGATGTAAAAATTTGAATAAGTTATCTATATTATTTCAAAAATATGTAAGAATAGAATTTGTAGAAAATTGAATTTAGCTTCTAAACTACTAGGTTTGTTTAAAAAAAATGAAATCTATTTGGTGAAAATTTGAAATTTCAATGTAGTAGTACTTAAATTTCAGGGAAAAAATAAGTAGGTGTCTGCCTGACCACCCTAACCACAATAAAATGATAATATTTTTTAATAAAATTTTAGATATAAGTATAGAACTCATGTCCTGATGTGATGCATATTTTTTTGTAATTTGTTTCCAAGTAAATAATTAATTATGATTTTTTTATTACAACTTTTAAAAAATATAAAAAACTCATATGTCTGACCACCTTAACTTGGTCAAAACTTCATGAAATCATTTTTTCTTTTTTTAATCCTATAGTATGTGAAGCATAGAATGTGACACATATTTTGGATTCAAAAAATGTGATACCATTTGAAAGTTATAGATGTTTTTCAATCAGTCTATCAATTAGGACTTTAGTCGTAGTTTGAATAGAAAATGAATAATAATTATTTATTAAATTCAAAGTAAAGCATAATTTATATTAGTGGAAAGCTGAGAATATCCTTTAAAAACACTTTTTCGTTTCATCAATATTGGGTAAAAAAAAAGTTGTCAGCCACATACCCATCATATTGCCACTTTTTGGCCCATGATGATCCTGCACATACCCTACTTCTTCACTTTTGTTTATCTTTAGAGGGATTTCCTCCTTGCTTTGAAAGGAGGGAACAAACCAAGCAGTAATGAGCTAAAGCCAAGCTCTTTTGAATCACTATATAAATTTGTGATTGCAAGGAAATTTTGCAATCAATGGGAAGTGGTACATGATAGGTCTCCCCCAGTATCTTTATGATATGTAAAGCCCTTGTTCTAAGGGTTGTGAGACCTCTTGAGGGATTTCATCATAGTTACTACAACCCATTTGTTTAAAGACCAAAAATCCTTAATACTTGTTAGTGCAAGAATGGTCATTCTGAAGCTGCCCCACATTTGTACTATTCAAATTAGAAACAAAAAAAATCCTTAAGGTCCCCAGATCTTTAGGATTTTGAGATTTTTTGATCCCGAGAAGTGTGTGTTGTGGAGGGGAGCTAGTGTCGCCAAATCTCTAACTATTCACTTTGTCTTAGTGTTTGGGGAAATCTGAGTGGGGACTCAAAAAATTATAGCCATTTCTAACCCAAGATTGTGCAATTTTTGAGTTAGTCGAATACATTGCTTGGATCTCAAACTTTGAAACAAACATTAAATAAATCATCAAAATTTCAAACCCTTTGGAAAGAGCGAATATCTTTGAAGATTCCAAATATTAATGCTTGTCCCTAGGTATTTTATCCTTAGAGGCTTCTAAATATTTGGGCCCACATCTCAATTTATTCTCTCCAAAATTAACCTAGGGAAACTATGGCTTTGATTTTTTGATTTTCACAAAATGGGCCTTGTGGAATGAAGAGGAGCTAAGACATAGACATTTAGTTTAAAATTTAAAAAAGATGTGTTGATGTGGTAAAAATAATCCATTTAACCAAGATTAAATCAATTGAACCCAACACATGTGCTTGCTATCTTTTGTCTTATGGTCTTCCAAGAAAAACATTGGTCTTTTGGTTTGAGCTACTCATAGGGTAAATAATTTTCTTCACTATCTTGGTCTTTAAAAAAAGGTCCCTCTTAGGTTCATTTAGGATCAAATCAAACACTTCATCCATCCCAAATATTCATCATTTCCATCCCACAAACAACTTCTTAGAGCTTTAGAAAAAATCAAAATTCTAGACTTGGGTAAATCAACAAACACATCAAAATCACCTTGTTTAGTTAGGAGTGTGAGAATTCATCCTTTCTCATACCTCTAGTTAAATTAATACACCTTTGAACAAGTTCATCCTAAGGTCACATCCAACATCTTGGGATCTACAAGTTCATTATCCAAATAAAACCAATCAAAATCAAATCCTAAAGTATAGCATTGATCCAAAGTTCCTAAAAGTTCAACACCCATATCATTCACCCCTTTCATATTTCATCTCATCATTGGTCCTAATTTCCTTAGAGGTAATTAGGGTCAAAACATAAGAAAAACAAGGAATATAAACTTTATTCATGTACATCATGAGTGGTCTAAGTCAACCAAACTATCAAAGCCTTACAATACCAATTGATTATCAATACTCAAATGTAAACAATCCATACATGGCATCATTATCTCCTACATACCTCAATAATACAACAAATGTGAATATGCCCAATCTAAATTTTGTAACACCTTTACCTATGGTATATTTAAATCAAATCCAAAACCTACAAATCTATCAACCAAACGCTTAATGCATGAGTCTTCAACAAAAGAACATTATCCCACCAAATCAATACATGCCAAATGTGACTATACCAAATACAAGATTACCAAACATGAACATATCAAATCCATATTTGGGGAACTTTGGGATAGATATGTTGGAAAATCATACCAATGTTGTTTAAAGTCCAAACAATATGATGACAACTCAATGTATTAATCCAAATCAAGGTAACCTCATACAAAATTAAAGTTACCTAAATCAAATCAATGTGTTTCCAAACCAAAACAATGTTCAATGTCAACCTATAATGCAAAATCTAAACATCATCCCAAATCAAGAATTGTCCAAAATCAAATTTTCCATGATCCCATACAAACACCACAAGTGGGTATGTGCAGGATCATGATGGGCCAAAAAGTGGCGATATGATGGGTATGTGTAGGGTATGTGGCTAATGACTTTTTTTTACACAAAATTGATAAAACGAAAAGGATTTTTAAAGGATATTCTTAGCTTTCCACCAATATAAATTATGCTTTACTTTGAATTTAATAAATAATTATTATTCATTTTCTATTTGAATTGTGACTAAAGTCCTGATTGATAGGCTGATTGAAAAATATATATAGCTTTCAAACGGTATCACATTTTTTGAATCCAAAAAATGTGTCACATTTTATACTTCACATACTATAGAATTAAAAAAAAATTGAATTTCATGAAGTTTTGACCAAGTTAAGGTGGTCAAACACACAAGTTTTTATATTTTTTAAAAGTTGTAATAAAAAATCATAATTAATTATTTACTTGGAAAAAAATTACAAAAAATATGCATCACATCGGGACATGAGTCCTCTACTTATATATAAATATTATAAAAAAATATTATAATTTTATTGTGGTTAGGGTGGTCAGACAAACACCTACTTATTTTTTCCCTGAAATTTAAGTACTACTACATTGAAATTTCAAATTTTCACTAAATAGATTTTTTATTTATTTTCAAATAAACCTAGTAGTTTAGAAACTACATTCAATTTTCTAAAGATTCTAGTCTTACATATTTTTGAATTAATATAGATAAATTTTTTAAATTTTTATGTCAAGTTGCCTAACTCTAATTTTTCTTAATTTTTTGCCACTTAAGGGCCTATTTTTTCCATGATGATCCTACACATACCCAAGTATACATTCAAAACATGCTTGCTCAATAAACAAATCAATGTACCAAGGATGTCAAGATCAAAATCAAGATCAAATTTTGTGACATCAAATTGCTTCACTTACCAAAATAGTTGATTCATTGCGTCAAGAGACATCTTGATGCAGGAGCATCAGGACAACTTACAGTTCCATAAAGAAAATTTTGAAGGTTGATTAAAGAATGCTGATTTTTCAATGTACCAAGGTAATTTAGACCATTTCTCACATGTAGGATTCATTTAAATGTCATTTAATGTGTATTTTGCAAAAACGTAAAAGGTTGTCAACAAACATTAGTAAAATTGCAAAAAAATGTAAAAGTTGCACAAAGCAACATTAGGAATTTATGAAAGGTCACTTACAGTTTTAGGTGGTTGGAAGTAGTTAGAAGTTGTAAATTCATGCTTTAATTCCTTTAAAAAGGATTTGTACACATTCACAACTCATGGGTGATTGAAGATTTGAGTATAAAAAGAATAAAAGCATTGGTTTTCTGTATTTTCTTCAGAAATTAATTCTATTCATCCTTTGTATGGATCTATATAGGCTGAAATGATTTGGTAATTGTTTGTAAGTGAAAAATTACTCAATCACCTTCTAGTTAGTTTTTGTTTTATGCAATTTGGCCTCGTTTTGAGTGAGATATTTGTTTTTTTCTAAAATCTATTAAAAACCCTAGTTAGGGTAATCAGAGCTATAAAAAATTGTGGTTCTTCCTTTGTATTGGTGAAATCTCTTAAATTTTGATGAAGTTACTCCATGATGTATTTTATTTCCATATTATGAAGGTTTTGAGCCAAGAAACTGAGTAAGATGTGAAGAAAACAAGTTTTGATTGTAATTTCTGAATAACAATTTGTGACAAAGCAGTTAGCAAGACTTTAGCCTAGGGTTTGTAAAAATAATTGAGGAATTGAACTTTTAAATGTGTAATAAGAATGCATAGATCCAAAACAATACATTTGAAGGAATGCTCAAGGATATTCATGACTGGAACATGGAGAATCAATAAGTCAAGGATTGTAATTGTTGATTAGGATTGGTAAAATCTGTAAACAGTGTTGTTTTATGGGGTTTAGACTATGGTGTTTGGTTTCTTCATGGTTGGTTAAGTCTTAGAAGACTACCAAGGTGTGGTTGGATCCCATTTACAATAGGTTTTGGAGTAAGTAAAAGGTTTATAGTTCATTGTTTTGACTAACCTGTTAAAGCAATTTTATGACAACCCTGTTTTGGAAGCCCAAAATGAAGTTTTAGTATAAGGGTTTGTTGAAATAACATGAATAAAGATTGGTGAATGTTTTAAATATGTTGTACATGAATTTTTAGACTTTTATGAGCCTTTGGTAATGAGGATTGGGCTTGGTAAATTGATATTGATTGGTTGATGTGGCCTAAAAGGCCTAATTGTGACTTTTGAACAGTCACTTTGGAAAATTCACTTGTTGAAGTTATTTGTCTTGGTGAGAGTGTTTGGGATATGTTTTTTAGATGTTGTTTAAGGTTCCTTGTGGATTTCATTAGAATTTTCTTACCTGATCACAGTTTGAGTGTATTGAAGCAAATGTGTTTTGAAGGTTGGATGAGTCCTACTTCAAAGGAAATGAAATGATTGGTTGAGTTTTGTTAACTGAAATTGTTTGAGTCATAATGAATTGAGGAAATTTGAAAAGGGAAGACTTGTAATTTTTTGTTTTGATTGAGTTGAGGTTGTTAAAGTGTATTGAAGGTTATTTTTGAGATTTGGAACTTACTTGCACATTTGAGTACTCGAATTGAGTTTTTTTGTGAAGGAAAGGTGAATTGGAAATGAGTATCAAATAAAGTATGTTGTAAGTTGATTTTGAGAAAGTTTGTTTCTTCCCTCTATACTACATCATCATCCCCTTAGATGGCTTTATAAAAGTCACATGGTGCTCGTCATGCGAAAGTTTTATTGTTGAGATATGAATTATTGATAATTTCTTAATTGATGTTTATTTTATTATATGCCAGCAGTGTTAAATTAAATACATTTATTTTACTGGGGCTATTCATCTATTTGAAGGTTTTCATAGTCCATTTCCTCGAGGAATTATTTAATTTTTATTTTTGAATTAAGATTGGAATGTTTAAATGCAACTACAATTGATCTTTATTTGGTTTTCCTCTTGAATTTATAATCTTTTATTTAAATTGGAAATGTTGGTTTATGATTTTATGTTGCTCGGTTTGAGGCTTCTTATGGTTTTCTAATTACTAGCAAGTGTGGTATAATGTGACATCTGTAAAACTGCCATATCCTAGGGGGTTCTGTGGCAGGTCGTATAGGGGAGTAGATGTGGTGGGAAATTCTAAATTATTTGAAGGGGTTTTAAAAGGGACTGGCATGGGATGGTTATTAATCCATTCTTCCCATAGTTCTATGAGTATTCTTGTTGTTCCTTTCCCTTGGAGGCTAACCACCTTACACAAAAAGGGAAGGTACCTAGTTCAATGTATGGAAGGGTCCTTGGAGAAGGGCCTTGAGACCATCTTTCCTAATGGCTATGATATCCAATAATCGTTGTCCTTGTAATCCCCATTTTGTGAGGCTTGTGATGTGAATTATGTGTAAATATTTGGATATATAGATAAAATTGTAAATAAATAACATGTGAAAAGACTTGAGTGCTACGTGAGAAAGAAAGTAACAAATAAAATTGGGAATACTTTTCTTAAGGCATGAATTGATATTAGAACAAAAATATGTCCTAGAATCACAAGTGATGTTTATGATGCAAAAAGGGAACCTTGAAGAGTTTCTAAGAATTTTACTATGTTTTGGATAAATTTTGGTGTAATTGTTAACCAAAAATGTTAATTACATGGATAATTACTAACATTTGTTACATTGTGAGTATATTAGATAAATGTTCTATTGGGAGAAATTTTGTTCTAATTATTTAAAATTTTGATGCATGAAAGGGATGTCTCTGATACATGCTTATAGTTAAATGTTTTGAATTATTTCATCATGGAAGTAAAGTAATTGGTATGTTTAATAGATTATGTACATTTCTATATGGAGGTTATGTTTCCAAAACTTAACGACTTCTAAGAGGAAGTTGAAATTAAGGGGAGGGGGATGTAAGACCCCACTTCACATGTGATTAATTTAACAACCTAATTTGTTATATGGGTATGTGCAGGATCATCATGGAAAAAACAAGCCCTTAAGTGGCAAAAAAATCAGAAAAAATAGAGTTAGGAAACTTGACGTAAAAATTTGAATAAGTTATCTATATTATTTCAAAAATATGTAAGAATAAAATCTGTAGAAAATTGAATTTAGTTTCTAAACTACTATTTTTATTTAAAAAAAACAAAATCTATTTGGTGAAAATTTAAAATTTCAATGCAATAGTACTTAAATTTCAGGGAAAAAATAAGAAGTGGGTGTTTGTCTGACCAACCTAAGCACAATAAAATGATAATATTTATTTTATAAGATTTTTTATATAAGTAAAGGACTCATGTCCCAATGTGATGCATATTTTTTTGTAATTTTTTTCCAAGTGAATAATTAATTATGATTTTTTTATTATAATTTTAAAAAAAAAAAACTCATATGCCTGACCACCTTAACTTGGTCAAAACATCGTGAAATTCAATTTTTATTTTTTTAATCTTATAGTATGTGAAACATAGAATGTGACGCATGTTTTGGATTCAAAAATGCGATACCATTTGAAAGCTATAGATGTTTTTCAATCAGTCTATCAATCAGGACTTTAGTCATAATTTGAATAGAAAATGAATAATAATTACTTATTAAATTCAAAGTAAAGCATAATTTATATTGGTGGAAAGTTGAGAATCTCCTTTAAAAACCCTTTTTGATTCATCAATTTTGGGTAACAAAAAAGTCGTTAGCCACATACCCATCATATTGCCACTTTTTAGCCCATCATGATCCCGCACATACCCATATGTTTTCTATAGATAGATCATAATTGGTATTACATTCAATAAATAATGTGATTGGGTGATAATATTCATGTATTTCATTTTTACATATCTTCATTATCACTTCCATGAAGGTGTTAAGCACTCATAAAGTGTAGGATATGAATTGAAGATTTAAATAGAATTGTATGTAATAAAATCTTAGGATATTCAACTAGAAAATCTATGTGATATACAAATTGTTGATTATGATTTCATTGGAAATTTGAAAGAAAGAAACGCCCGTTCAATGGAACAAGAAGGCAAACCATTGAGGGAAAATAAAAAATACATCTTCTTGTGGTTATGATTTTGACCCCTTTTTGATGCTTCGAAAGAAATAAAGATAATATGTTGGTAGAGTAAGGTAGTGAGGGTTGATGTAAAAGGGATAATTTATATTACGGGTTGAGAAGGTCTTTATTTGTGTTTCATGTGAAATGCAAGTTGGGGTTAAGGGTTAGAAACCATTATCTAAGTATGAAATTTGGATAGGTCCTTAAGAGGGTCTTCAAAGAGGGTGGTTGGTCAATTTACTTGGTTGGGATGAAAAAATAAACCCCATAGGATCTATAGCATAGAGGTAGGGGTTAAGTGAGCATGAAATAGGGCCCTAGGGACATGAATTGACTCTTGAAAATTATTCATAATGATGAATTTTGAGGAGAGGATGGGGGTGAAAACATGGAGGGGTTGTCCAAATTCATATATCTTTCTTTCATGAGGAAAACACCCTCATTGATGGTGGGGAGTACATCCCACACCTCCCCATCCAAGAGTTGCAACTTGAAACTCGTAGATATATGTTTGAAAGAAAGAAGGACTAGGGTGTTACCCACTTATTCTCTTGGAGAACTTGAAGTGAAGATGGTTGGAAGAAAGAGGAAAGGAGAGGAGTCCATCTCTTTGGAAGATAGTGAGGGAGACAACTTGGTTGGAGAGGAAATATGGATACTAGATTTTAGTCCCTTCATTTAAAGGAAAAAGATAAGTTCTTCCCTTTTTGTTTTCCATTTTGTCTTGGTTGTGAGGAGGTACCCTATTGTATGGATTATGTTTGAAAATAGAAAGTAGAGAACCTATATGCCTATAAATTGTGCTATGTTAGTTTTGTCCCTTTGCAAAAATGAGAAAAGACTTCATTGATCATTGTGGGGCTAAAATAATTCCTTGCTCAAGGGTACGGATAGAGCTCACGAGGCTTCATGACATCATTATGGTAGGGTGGAGAGCAGTACCTTATTTATGTGTGTGCAAGTCATTTGTTCCTCAAATATAGTGAGAATATTGTAAGTTTTAAAAAGATAAGTTTCCTATTGTTCAATGTACAAAAGGACATAGAAGCCTTATTTACTTGTATGTCATTCATTGTATCCTTTAAATCTATTGGTAATAAGGAAAGATTGGGTTGTGTTGTAACATGAAAAAGAATGGTAAAGAGAGCAAGCATAATTTTGATGGTATGTAAATTATGGCTTTTCACTAACTCATTTGACTTCAAAATTTGATGAAAATTTCCAACGAAATATGTATAATTTGATGTATCGTCAGGTACTTATAAAATTTGATGTGTAATTTTCAATTTTTAAAAAATTTATCCCCAATGTTCGTTGAAATTTCGACGAACTTGGGTTTTGTCAAAATTTTGACTAGCAGTTTCGTCGAAATTTTGACAAACATGAAAAATAAGAAAAAATCAAATTATGGCCAACATAAAGAAAAGTGTGTTTGTTGATTTATTGCAATAGTGTTTTTCTCTACTTGAGAGAGTTTGTGGAGAACTAAGGACAATTTTCTTGGGAAAATTAGAAAAAAATCAAGAAGATATCGCCAAGTTGAGGGTAGTCATTGTCTTTTTGCAGAATTCAGTTGTGAAGTCAGATTTGTAGTTCCAGGTTTGAAAATCATATTTTAAAGCAACATCTCATCAGATTTCATTTTTAGAGGTTTAAGGTTTTGAGAATTTCATGTCTAGATTTTGTTGTGTGGAATCACCATAAGATCACAACCAAGGAATAGATTCTTGTGACTATAATTATGTGATCCATAACTCTATTGGTCATGTGGCATAGTTGTGCTATAACAAATACAGGATGCATTCATGTGTGACCCAAGTTTAATGTGGCTATGTTGTGATAGAAATGGAGGCACTCATATAATGTAGTTAATTTAGGTTGTATAATGTAGGTGTCAATCATCATTGGGTGCATTCAGGTTGTCTCAAGTTTAACAGGTTACGATGTAATTATAGCATGATCCAAGAGTGATTACCTCTTGCTGCAATAAAGAGCCTATAACTCTGGTTGATATGCAGAGTGGTTGTGTTATATCAATTATGTAGTGCATTCAAGCACAACCCATGTTTAATGGGCTATTCTAGAGAGTGATCAAGATTTTCTAAACCTTATGAATGTTACTTAAAAGTGTATAGCTTAAACTACAAACCAAGTTTGTTACATACTTGAATGCAATCTTGGGTTACCACAAACTATAATAATGTGATCTGCTAATAGCCATTATGGAAAGTATTAAAGCAAGACCCATGCTATATGGATACATTTCCCTAATCAGGTTTACATACCTTAATGATCAAACACAAGCTTCCCACACACTCTACGATACAATCAAAGATCATACCACAACTTTGTCAAGATAACTAATTTTCTGACCTAAGATTTAAGATTGTGTTTTAATACCAACAAAAGCATTGGTAAGAGCATGATTAGGGTACAAAACCTAGGCCTCCGTAGAAACATAAACAATAACTCTAACAGATTAGTGAGGTTGCAATACTAGAAATATTGAGACATTGTAGCTAATAACAAAATCTTGCAATCTAAAGATTGTAGCCAATAACAAGCACACTATGTAGCTTAGTGACATTTGTAAATGCAATCTATGGTAAGAAGAATGATAGTCACTTGAAATGTGACAGTCAAAAAGAGGTTGAGAAGTGACAAGATAATAAAGCTCAAACCTTGCATAGTAAAGTGGAGATTTTAACAGTGAGTTTCCTTACCCCCTTGCTGACCTTAAGGGTTTTTCAAATGCTTTTGGTAGTGTTAGACAAGGAAAATGCAATTAGGGAATGACTGTCCAAATGAAGCAACAGCGGTAATAATAGGTTCAATGTTTCTTCTTAGCCATTAATGTATAATGGAGGTAGTGGATTGCATGTTTGAGTAGTGTTCTGAGACTCATCAAAGATGGGAGAATAGTGAATAATACCTTGTGGACTGTGAAGTAGTGTCAATAAGGTCGAAGGATCTTAAGATCTACAATACCATGAAACAATGAGTCCCTTGTAGTAAGTAGGTAGTCTATAGGGCATAGTTTGATTTTATAGAAGGATGATCATGAAAGGAATTTTCAAGTGATAGTGAGTGAGTTGTTTGAGATTGTAGCTGAGGGTGCAATACCCAGTCTTAAAAGAAGTTAGCAAAGTAGTAAATGTGTACGAAAATCAAATCAAACACAACAAACAATTCACAATGTTATCTTGCATAATGCCTTGAGTTTGAAGACAAATATCTCATTGTATCTTGATGAAAGTGGTGACCTTAATGGTCAATCACTAGTAACCATGATTTTAAAACATGCTACTGTGCTTATGGAGGAAACATTTTAAGCAAGGCAGTGAGTAGTGGTTTGGAACAATGGAAAGTATGAAGGACTTGCTTTATATGCATACTATGCAGTCTAGCTTAAGACAACATTCTTAGAAGAGATTGAAGGTGGATTATGAAACTCAAGGGTTACCATGAAAAGGATTAAAGAAAAGACTAAAATCTATTTAAAAGCCATGGTCATGAAGATATTAAAGATGTCACATGCAAAACCCTAGTAGTTGGAGTAATGAATACAGTGCCAAAGAGGATAGTGTGTTGGGGCAGATTTAGGAGATCTCCACATTATCTAATTACAGGGAAATACATCATTTATTTATATTTTTAATTAAAAGAAATCATTCTAAACCTATATATGATACATTGATACTTCAAAAGCCTCTAAAGGAATTTGAGATTATGCAAATACCTGTCAAGTAAATACCTAGATTACAAATAGTAGCGGGAACAATGTAAGATTTGTTGAGTAGAGTAGGAATGAGATAAGTAGCAATGAATCCTATACGTCCTTTCATGCACATCTCCTCACCATTCTCTGTCATTCTTAACCGAAACACTTCTCCATTTTGGCGGTCTATGCTTGAAAATAATGTTTTGACAAAGGTTTTAGAATATGTTTATTAAAATGAAAACTCCATTGTGGTGGGCTACACAGAAAATAAGATTTTGACAAAAGTTTTGGGGTATGTTTATTAAAGTTTTAGAGTATTTTGGCAGGATATATTCTTGATTCCTTAAATGATTTATTCAAATGGATTGTGACTAAATAAATGACTAACTATTTAGTCATTTTTATTTGTGTGACTAAATAATTTTTAATCAATGACCAAACTAGTGATTTATTTACTCATTTATAGCTGAGTTGCAAAAAATGAGCAAAATTTAGTCATTTTTAGTCACCTAGTCATTTATTTGCCAAATTCTAATAGTGTGTGCTTCCTTGTGTGATTAGGGCTCTCTCAATGTTGAGGGTCCTAGGGATAAGCTCATCATAAGAAGTGACACATTGCATATTTAACTAAAAGGATAAATCCGTATTGACATTAGCAATGATGATTTTGACTTGTTGCTCCTTAGGAATGGGTCACTTGCTCTTACTAGCTCGCTACCTCCATCATTGCAGGAAGTTTGCGATCAAGTTCAATATTCTAATTTTAGGACTCTAATGGTTGGAAATCATAGCAAAATCAAAATTTAATAAGTTTTGGAATTAGCATTTTAACGTGTTTTTTGGGGTCATTAACTTCAGACTATCTCCTCTTTTGTAGGGGTGGTTGCATGCCAAATTTTTTTGATGTAAAATATCAGAATTATTAGATTTTGTTACCTGTCTATGAATAAAAATTATTGGAGTGTGAGTTTGATTATTTTTGAATATTTAAATAGTCAAGCTTGGTAAAGAAAAATCATATCAGATAATATTAGTCCAAAACAAAATGAAGAGACACTTGATAGATTGTGGGCTAGATTGAAAAGAAAGGGCAATGGGAAATGTTATTGTCCTTGTAATAATTGCAAGGGCTTAAATACGAGACAACTTTTAATCACAACAATTGAGAAACATTGTAGGAAACATGGTCACGTTAAAGGGGGGCATGATTATCATCCATTGATAAATTGTTCATTATATGTGTTTATATTGATTGAATTTGTAAATGTTTATAGTGTTTTAACATTTTATATATATATATATATATAATCACTTGATCATGATCATGGTTTATTTGTGTCTATCATTATTATAAAGGTGGGGCGCCCTAGGGTACATGATATGGATTATCACGGCCCAGAGAATGTGGTTTTGCAAGCGGACAAACATGGAGCTATGAATATCGAAGCTGAAGTTAATGATCCTATGGAAGAAGATGATCATGTGCCAGAAAACACAGTTGAAGATGATGGTACAAATACATTGATCCATGACACATTTAGTGGTAGAGTTGATCATGATGATCAAGATGACTTTAATGATGTTCATGATTTACCTGTACTTGAGAAGGCATACGAGCCCCTTTATGAAGGCTCCAAAACTTGACTCTTCTCTCTTTTGTATTGTTGTTGTTGAACTTGAAGGTTATGAATGGTTTATCAAGCATAGAAATCTCACAGATGTTAAGGAATGTCATATATGCCATCTTTATTCATCTATTTTAATTGTTGTTAGTTCATCACTAGTAAATAAAGGATGAAATATGTACCATTAATATTCTTTATATTAACAAATTTTTTTTTTTGTAGATTGATTTGTGAATTTTCGTTACCACCATCAAATATTTTACCTCACTCATATCAAGATTTATCTGGCATTATGAAAAATATTGGAATGGAGTATCAAGCAATAGATGCATGTCCCAATGATCATATTATATATCATAAACAACATGAATTTGCAACAGAATGCTCGAAATGTCATATTAGTAGATATCAAACAGATCAACTAACAAAAAAGGTGTCTCGCAAGGTTCTTCATTATATTCCCATTATTCCACATATGCAATGATTATTTAGGTGTGAAAGCTTAGCAGAATTTATGGATTACCATGCATGAAATAGAAGTGGAGATGAAATTCTTCGAATTGCCTATGGATGGTTCTGCATTTAGGGACATGGAGGAAAAATGGCCACACTTTAAAGAAGAACCTCAAAATATCAGGGTTTCATTGGGAGCGGATGGTGTCAATCCATTTGGAGAGCTGAGATCTATTTACTCAGTGTGGCATGTTTTTATTATCAACAATAACATTCCTTCATGGATGTTAATAAAGAGGGAGCACATAATGTTTTCAATGATTGTTCCAGGTATTTGTTTACATCAATTTTCTTTAACGTAGTAGCATCTCATTTGTCTTATTTGTTGCATAATAACTTTTTTTTTCATTCAATAGTCATGTACATTAATTGATATATATTGTAGTAAAATGGTTATAATAATTATGTAATGTTTATGTTCATTCAACTAGGTAAGTACCAATTTAAAGATATGAATGTATATATTGAGCCTCTTATCGATGAGTTACTAAAGTTATGGAATGGCGTCACTATGTATGACGTCTCTAGACCAATAGGACAAAGATAATTTCAATTCCATGCAATGCTTGTATGGAAAATTCATGATGCCATAGGGCTAACACATTTTTGTGGTATGTTATAATGTTTGAGACTACACCTTAACAATATTTAATTTTATGAAGTATATATCATGCATATTTTTAAAATAATCTATTCATTATATATAATTATAAAAATTGACATATTTAATCCAATTATATATGATCTTGCAGGTCTTCAAACAAAGGGAAAATTTGCATGTCCAATTTGTGGTCCAAAGATGAAATCTCACCATTCAACAAGTTTAGGAAAGCAGGTGTTTGATGAGTATAGGAACTTCCTCCATAGAAATCATAAGTATCGAACTACTAAAAAACATCTTTCAATGGGAAAGAAGAGACAACATCAAAACCACAAAGAATGACACCTCACCTATGTTGGAATATAATAGAATTAATCGTCAAGGTTATACACCGGATCAAATTGTTTATCTATCATATATGATATGTTTTGAATTTATATTTTTATATTGTGTTGTGTTTACTCATGCTGTAATTGACAATGATTGTTGTTGTTAATTTGTTTAACTTATATGCTTCATGAAGGTCATCAAGGCATTAATGGCCGACTTCCACAAGGATTGAAAAGTTATCCAAAACAATTTAGTAGGTTGCCCTACTATGAGCAGCTACAAATTGTGCATTTTTTTGATACAATGCATATCAGAAAGAATATAACAAAAACATTATGGAAAATATTGGATGGAAGGCATGGCAAAGAAAAAATTGTCAAAATTTGTAGTGGCATTCAAGAAGCCAATCATGCAATGAAAAATGTCATTCAATTAAATGGTGATGGAGACCAAATTAATATAAGTTCCCTTCATTGGTTATTAACAGAGCAGCAAAGCAATTCTATAAAAGAAGTCATTCAAAAAATTTGATTTCCCATAGGATTTGCTTCAAACATAAACAATATAATAATAAAGAAAGGTGAATTTGGGCCAGGGATGAAAACGCATGATTGACATACCTTCATTAAGGTAATTATTCTAGTATATTATATACACTTGTATAATGCATGTACTTTTCAGTATTTTATGTTTACTACTTTTGGAAAAATAATGAAAAGATCATTTTATAATTGTTGCAGTACATTCTACCTCTATCTCTCCTAGACAACTTTGACAACAATGTCAAGCAAGTTATATATGATCTTGGAAAATACATGAGGTAAGTAGTAATATTTGTTCAATTCGTTGTATACAACTTATAATTGCCATTTTTTTTACTTGTTATGTAATATACAGTATAGTTTTGTTAAATCTCATTAATATATTTGTGTCTCGAATCACTTGTAGATGGTTGTCATCTAAAGAAATTCATAAAGAAGATATAAATTATTGGAAGAGAAAAATTCCTCGTCTAATGTGTGAAATGCAAAAGTGTCTACCTTCGACATTTTTCAATGCACAAGAACACTACCTCATACACCAAGTTGAGGAGATTGAATTGTGTGGACCTGTACACACAAGGTTAATGTGGATGGTTGAGAGGAACTTGAAATTTTTGAAGGCTTTGGTTAGACAAAGAGCACATCCTTAGGGTTCTATGGTGGAGGGATATATGGTATTCCAAACCATGGTGTACATTAGTGAATATCTTCCTAAGTTTGCAGCAAAGATCCATGTAGATCGCATTTGGGATCCCAACTCCATTAAAAAATTCGAAGGGGAGTACCTGATAGGGAAAGGTAGATTGAGGAAAGTGAGAGGTAATTATAAGATGGTCATGGAGATTAATTGGAATACATTTTACATATGGTTTTTATGTATATTGTACTTATTTAATTTTTAATCTTCAATATACATCAATTATAAATTAAGGTCGTATACTGTGGTATTTAACTAATTATACGTCATTTGTGAATTTCATTTTTTTTGATATAGTTGGTCAAGAGTGGGATGCACTACATTTGTACATTGCAAACAATGTTGATTGGATGATGGTATGGATTGAATGATGTCAACAATCTGGTCATGCATTAACATGGGAAGGTGTGGCTTCATTGGTTAAAGAAGCTCATCATAATGGAGATTCCAATGTTACACAAAAGGAAATTGATTTAGCATATGGTTTAAGAGATAAACAGGTACGTATAAATATATTAATCACCCATATTATTTAATTATTTTCAATTATATTGATGTATATATATGTTGAGATTGTTTTCTTTGCATACATTCGGCCAAGAATAAATATGTTTATCAACTGACGATATTGCAATAATTTTTACATGTTTGACATATTGCAGGTGAAACACCACAAGGCTATGTGGTGCAATGGTCATAAATTTTGAATCAAAATGTTGGATAACATGAAGAAAACTTGTGATTCTGGTATAACTACAATCTTTTAGGTGACTAATGTTTCATCTAGAAGCGACATACATCCAGAAGTCTCAGAAAATTGATACTATGGGATTTTGGATGATATACTTGAGTGTGACTTTAAGTCCTTCAAATTAATTATGTTTTTCATCCTATGGTATAGGCTATGATTGAATGAAAATGATCCTGAGAGAACTTTTATTAAACATGATAATGGATTTACCATGGTTAATACAAGGTCGATCAAGTGAGCTGGAAATGAGCCCTATGTTCTTCCAAGCCAATGTGAGCAGGTATTTTACTCAGAGGTTACAGGTAAACCATGTTGGTAATTTGTTGTTAGACATGATCCAAGAGGAAGGCCAGTAAAGTATAATGTGGTGGAAGAAGATACTGAAGAACTAGAAGATGATGTAGATGATGACCAAGATCAATAGCTAGTTGATGATGTCCCTAACGAAGATGTCGAAGATGAGGAACTAGATCATGATGATGTAGGAGTTAATGTTCATGAAGATCATATCCTTGTGGATGATGACATTATCGAAACTGATATCGATGACGAAGATGATGATATGACCAATCCTTAAAATTTCGAGTCTGGATTAGATGATACAGACAAAGAGTTGGATGAAGAAGAAGATCAATGACATTGAAATGTATGAGTTATGCGATTATATTATCTATTTGATATTAATTCCTTGATAGAATTATATTTGACTTATGTGGTTACATAATTAATTCATGATGTTTTTAATTTTTATGCTATTACATAATTAATTTAATGATGCACTTTTTAATGTTTGAAAGGTCAAAAAATTAAAACATTTGAATAGTCATGTTAACAACCTTGAAATTAGCGTGTTTTATGTTTCATGTGATCATAAAAGATTAAAAAGTTAGTTGTAGAGGTGGTTGTTCAGTGGTTGAGGTGTAAAGGCCTTTAAAATGCATAAAGTGATCATTGTAATGGTTGAGGATTTAAAATACAAGCTCTTAACATTCAAAATTTTGTGTTTTTCTTCAAAAAAATTGTATTTCTCCTATTATGCAGCACTATATAGTCACATGCAACCATATTTTTATGTGAAATCAATTCTAGGTCATGAAGATATGTGTTATCTTTGATTTGAATCTTATTTGAGGGCTTAAGGCGTTGATTTGAGTTAGAAAGCTTCATTTCTTTACATATAGCCCGGTTACCCTATTTTTCAGGGTTTTGTAGTCCAAACATGATATAAAAGGTCTCTTACACTTTTTGTGATTAATGTATCTGTAAGAGGCCCCATGTACTTTCTGGCCTGATGCTTGTTTGCTCCTTCATTTTCTATAAGAAGGATTTCAAGGAAAAAAGTACAGGTTAGCAATTTAGATATTTTTTGGTCTATTCTAGGTAGAGTTGTAGAGCAAATTGTAAAGTTCGATGGTTTTAAGGAAAATGCAATTTAGGTTTTGAGTCTTTCTGTAGTAGGTTTGGAATTCATGGGGATTTGATATTTTATGCTTGTAGAATATGATATTTTTATTTAAATTAAAATTAATATACAACCTAAGTGGACTAAATACTTATTGATAGCCATAAATCTTTGATATCTCTACCTTTTATATTCAACACATATGGACTAATAGTTGGACAAAAAAATCTATTTGTTGTGATAAAAACAACACATAATTATTTAAAATACAAGTTACATTGAACAAAAATGGACCAATAGTTGAACAGTAAAACTTTTTGAAAATCCTTCACATTTAATGGGAAAATACATGTTATTTATTGTGCTCACCTTTTATATTTGTGATAGGACAAACTATTAATATAAATTTCTCCAATTCTTGTACATTGCTACCCCAATTGTTGTACACATAAGAACAATATTTTTTCACTATGATAACAATATTGCTCGAAGGACCTGGACCAACTGATGAGGACTTTAAAAGTCCTCCAACACTTTGGGCTCTGCAAGACTCGGGAGGGTGATCCCTTAATGTGTTTAAAACCTCTGCACCAATATCATAAACAACATTAACACATAACAAATAATCCCATTGAATAGCTCAACACAATAGGATAATATCGAATAAAATTGGTTGTTCACCGATAATATCAACTATGTGGAGCATGAGATAACTAAAACACAATCCATAGTAAAATATAGTCATTAATTTGCAATTTGTAGCAAGCTCTAGGAAAAGATAAACAATTATTGAGCTACACAAATATGTGGTTAACGATTAGTGCCGCTGCCGGTTCAATGCGGTGAGCTGCAAATCGTTGCGAAGCGTTTCATATATACCGCGATATTTAATAACAGAAAGGCACACCGGAGGCGATTCCTAAGGTACAGGCCAGGTATTTCGCGGGCCTCCGCTTCCGCGAGCAGGCCTCACCGCGGGTCATTGGCTTATCGTAGCCCTATAAAAGCCGCGGCAATCCAGAAGTCTTGCTATTTTCATCACCTTGAAATTTTCAAAGTCGCATTGGCGATTGGCGGATACCGCCAGCGAGATGAATGAAAATGGACCCTTTGCCTGATTCGTACCGATATGCACGGGTAGAGAGAGCATGGCCTGAATTTACCAGTTCACTGTAATACATCCCTACAAACTGGTCACAATAACTCAGAACCTCAATTGTATTTCTCTCTAAAATCATCAGACTTTACAATTTGCTCTACAACTTCACCTAGACTTGACCAAAAATTATCTAACTTGCTAACCCGTACTTCTGTCCTTGAAATCCTTCTTATAGAAAATGAAGGAGCAAACAAGCATCGGGCCATAAAGTACACATGTCACCAGCCAGTTAGCACACCTAGTGATATTCCAAAAATTGTTACAACAGCCATCACCTTACAGAATATTCTTGTTCATCATGTTAGCTGAGAAAAGTTGATGCAACAACAAAAAACCACAAGAAACCCACGCCGAGAATTCCATCAAAGCAAAACTGGAAAATGTTGTAACTGCAGCATCCGATTTACCACCTGTTAATAGTCCATTCCTTTTACTCTTCCTCAGTCAAATATTTAGTTACCAATTTCTAGTATTCTTCATCAGTCGGCAAGTCAAAAATAATCACCTCATTCACCTTAGCATTATAAGGTGTGTATTTTATCGCTACCTGATTTGCATCTCTTTCAAAAGCTTCCAAAAATGAGCAGGTACTAATGATTTTATCCATACAGCTCACCAACAAGTCATAATCTGAGTCATCACAAATTAATTTAATTTGATCATTGATGACTTCACTTGCTTGATCCTGCCACTGCTGGAGTGACCTGATTTTCCCCTGCTCATCAATTATATCTGGTAACAATGTGTTACCCCCAATCATTAAAATTCTTCACCAATTCCCTCGATCTTCCTACTCAAATCATCTGGTATGGTCTGAAAACCTTGCAATGATTTAACCAACACTTGAGTAGTCTTTAATGATTGGGGCCTATTATTTGTATCAAACCTTGAAGCCTTATACATGACATCCAAATCACTAGCCCTAGGGATCCAATTTTTAATCAATGGTATCACTACTTCTTGATCCCTATCAATATTCTTTATTGCATTTAACATCAAAGAATATAAAGAATGTATAGATAGCAATTTACTATTAACCTTTTCATTTAAATGCCTCAAGACAGTAGTAACAATCTCCTTTTTCTTTGAAAGAGATCCCTCCTCACTTACCTTCAATGATGTCTGCAACTCATCAATTCTTTGCAAGAGCTACTTCTTTGTAGGATCAATAGAGCACTCTGATTCTTCATCAATTTGTTCTAAAGGAGGGGTGAGAGAAAGATTCTGACTAGGAGACCCTAGGGTGGAAACAATTGGAGAAGCATGAGGCATTGAGCCTATTGTGGAAGGTAATGTAGTGGTCCCTAGAGCACTTGATGTCTCCCCAATCTGTTTATACCTAAATCTTTCCACCTTAGTCTACAACTCAACATTCCTTTGTTGCATCTTGTTGTATTCCTCAATCAAAAGGTTATACTTCTCCATTAGGCTCTTCTTTTTAGCCTCCTCCCTTTTAGCAGTCTTTTGGGCCAATTTGGCCACATTCACAGTCAAATTAGTGGCCTCAGTGGTTAAGGTCTTTGAAGCTCTCTTTATTATTAATCCTCCTCTAAAATTTGGATTAATATCCGTAACATTTGGCTTTCTTCCTTGAGGGGCCAATGCCCAAATTGCCAAAGTTTCATATTCCTCGCTGAAGGCAGAATCTTGCAATGTTGCCTTGACTTCTTCTTCAAAGTCTTGCAAAGGATGCTTGGACTTCAAAATAGCATTAAATGCTACAACATCTGCAATGTCCCATTCAGGCAGAATCAACACATAGGCCTAACTCACTAGTCTTCTTCCCTCTTCAGGAGTGATGTTCTTAAATTCCTCCATTAATTCAGCTTTTACCTCCTCATCATTATCCTGGTCTAACCTGTTAGGCCTTAGTTCTCTTCTCTTCTTACATTTCTCTTGATATTTTTCAAATTTCATCCTCCATACCAATTGCAAGAATAGAGGAGTTTTTACAAATGTATTGTCATCTAGAAATTTCTTACATGCTTCCATTCTTGCATCTTGTACACTTTTTCCTTTCATATCTAAATCAGATAGAACCAATTTAGCTAGCCTAGGAGGGGAAGGCATACCAACCTGCATGTCCTAATCAGTAACAATAATTTCATCCATCAGATCTTCCTGTGGTTGATCAATTCTTTTTTCTTTTAGGGCTTGGCCCGGATGGTGGTGATGAGGGACTATCTTCTGGTGACGATTCTAAATCAATGATTTTAATTGCCCCAAGCACTTTGAATTTTGGACCTTGTTGTGAAGGAAACTTCATTATTTTCTTTCCTTTTCTGTCCACTTCCTCTTCATCACTGCTATCATCCTTTATCCTCCTGTAAATAGGCCACCTTTCTGTAGGATGGTATGCTGGCCTTGTTTCAATTGGCCTGGCACCTTGTTCTTGTACACCCAGACTCAGTTCTAAATTTATCTTTTTGGTCCTCAATGTGCCCATAGTTTCCTTGAAGTTCTGCATTAGAAATTCAATCTTCTTATGGTATGGATTGAACTCCAACAATGGATCATACTTTGGATCCATCTTATGCACAATATCTAATAGCATATCATAAGCTATCCATTTCTCCTTGTTCAACTCCTACCTATTTAGATCAAATTCATTTTTGATCAAATCCTTAGGAAAGTTGAACTCATGCACAAATTTTCTAGCCTTTTTTCTTTTTCTAAAAAGGGAAAAGAAACCCTTAGGATCATGTTGCTGCTTTGGACCACACCTCAAATGGTAATCATCAAAGAATTTATCAAAATGCACCCAGACTCCTTTTGAAAAGGAAAAATCAAACACCACTGTATAATCAGGGAAAAATGTTCCCTTACCCCTCCCTGTGAGGCTATCCTCATGGATACAACCTATTTTCCACATAAATTTTGCAAACCCCGCTCTTGGTGGCACATTGTATGGCAGTATACGGGGGGTTCCTTGAAAACCGTATACTCTCAAAATAGTGTTGACTGGGTATGGGATAATGTCACCCTAGTTATGCCAAACTTTCAATTCTGGCTTCCTCCCTTTTGGCCTGAGGAAATCATGCAATTCCTCAAGGATCCTGGGTACATTCACCATCAGTCTAGCCCTCAATCTAGAAGTAAAGCAATTATCAAATTGCACATAATTGGTGCTTTCCTTATTGCAAGATAAATCTGCAGCCCATAATTGTACTGGCAATCTTTCTCCTTCAATCGATTGCCTTAATTCTATCATTTCAGAGAAAAAGTTAGCATTCTTGAACAAGATCATATGCATCAGCATAGAATACTAGAATAATTGAGTGCCGGTATCATTTTTTTGCAACTTTGACAACCCTTCATGTATCCTCTCAACCAATAAAGAAAAAAAGTCATATGTCACAGAGAAGTTAGGGTGTTGTATTTGCACCCCCATGAACATGTATGCAATAGGCATCACTGCACCAGGAATGAAACCCAAAATCTGACACAATGAATAGAAAGTGGCCAAGAAATGATTTGCAAAATAGTTTAATCTGAAAGGTCCTTGGTCACAGGGCTGATATGAAATCGTGAACCTCATGCCCTAGCCAGATGAGGTGGAAGCAACTTAGCTCTAAAAAGAAACTTCAACTTTGCATATTCCTGCTTCATTTCCTCAAGATTGATAGGAACCAAGTCTTCACTTGGTTCACTCAAGTCAAAAATCTGTTGGACCTCTTCTCTATTAACTCTCAACAGAACCTTTCTGTCACTATCCCTAATTACCTATCTGACAGGGTCATATCTTTTAGCCACTTCCCTAAGTAAGTCTATGTCAGGGAACATGTTTGGGACCACCAACTTTCCCAAATCATACATCCAGCCATTTGAAAAGGGGTGAGGCAAATTCCTCTATCCATACCATAATCTGAACATTTCCAAGCCTGTGAGAGGAACCGTAGCATCGACAATGTTAGAGAAATTATATACTAACCCTTCCCCCAAGATTTTCCCTCACATTAGAACCAATCCCTTCTTCCTATCAATCATTGAGCAGGGCAATTGATCCAGGAAATCATCGTACAGGTTTCTTTTTAAATAGTCAACTTGGCGAGAATGTTGCTTTGGCGGTACCATCTTGGACAAACTAGTGTCTTTT